>PVIY010010279.1:0-44095 GCA_004026745.1 Myrmecophaga tridactyla
GGTAGATGTCAGATGACCATTACTTTGTAATTATTTTCGTACAATTTCAGACTGGTCCCGCTGCTGGGTTTCCTTAAATGAGAACTTACCCAGTCCTAAGGACAGTTTGCTGAATTCACATAAAAGGCACTGGATCCACAAAAACATATACGAAAACACATTTTAATTCAGCCTCTTTTCAAAGACCCATAAGTTCATAATGCACTGAAAAATGTATGAAATTTTGGAAGAGCTTACTGCACCCTAATTTTTATTTTGTAAAAATGCAAAATTTCATAAATTTAGAGATGTGAGAGAGAGATAGCTGCTTCAATTTCAATTGCATAATGAAACACTTTGGTTTAGATTCCTCCCATATAAGATTACATTTGGCTGCAAGAACCAACCAATGCACTGCAAATGAGTTAAAGGGGTGCAGGAACTATCACTCCCACCACTTTACGGATCAGCTGGACAAAGCCTGGGTGCAGAGTTCCCGGGTCAATCACCTCCAGACATGAGCAGCTTTATCAGAGTTCCTCAAGGGCTGCTCAAATGGAGTGACGTTTGATGGGCAGCAAAGCCAAAGAGTGACATCCAGCATGTACTGCTCTACCATGTCATGCTACACACGGCCAAGTAGTGTAGCAGTAGTCAGTGGCAGAGCACACGGCCGCCCACATGGGAGCAACCAGAGAAGTCTGTGTTCCAAGTTCCCGAGCAGCACAGCATACAGCACAAGGGCTGGGGAGACAGAGAGCCTGGCGAGCACACCTCTGGGCAGTGGCCCTCAACCTCTGTCTCCACATTTGTTGGGTACTTCTCTTTGATGTTGCTTATATATCATTTTAGTATGAACAAGTGAGTTGCAATCTTTAACTACATATGCATTTTTGAAGATTAAAGCATCTTTATTTTTAAATACCTGATATTAAAAAGTCTGATTAGAATTTACATTCATTTGCATTACCACAAAATAGTTTAACAGTACACTTGTCAGTAAAATACAATGAAAAGCTTTTAGAGTCTTGAATAGTAATTTTAACCATTGTGAATTTTTGAATGGTAAACATATGGTTTAAAATTTTTCTCTATTTATTCAAATAATTTCTCCTTGGTGATTATAACAAAGGATTTGAAGAGAGTGTAATTTGAAAGCTTATTCATAGTTTTCAAATAATTTTATTCATGTCTTTGCAAGAATTGAATATTTTATTTCTTCCATATTATTCTATTTTATTTTTATCATCATAAATCTGCCACTATCCTTGCATGCATTTCAAGACATCATCATTCTTTCTGTATGTCATGTTTAAAGAATAGGAAACACTGACTTAAATAAGGCCTATTTTTCCCACAAATCAAAACAATCCCTGAATTGTTGCTTCATCAAATATCCCTATAAGTCTTATAAAGGCAAGTTGTAGTCCAAGTTCATCATATTTCCAATGCCTTGTCTAGTAGCCAGTACAACAATAAGGGTTGAATGAATGCCAACTGTGGAAAATGACAGTGACTTTCTTTTAAAATAAAGTATTTAAACTTAGTCATTTCTTTTTAGGAGAAATTTCCAGAATTCCTTGAAGAAATCACTCTTCTTCAAAGAAGAAAACTTTGATAAAGAACCCATATTATTGTTAAAAAAAAAAAAAAAAGCAAACTCATCATGCAATTTAGGATCTCACAGCTTTATTGAGTGATTCATGAATCAGGTAGCATCCCATTTCAGAAAGTGAAAGAGAGGACCACCAATGGCCTGGAAAGAGGAAGCTTGTATAGAGCAAATGCAAAAGGAAGCAAGAAAATGCTCTGATTTTGATAGTATTTCTATTTTATATCAGGGGTTCTTAAGGAATAGGGAGAAGAATCACATTGAACAGTCTATGTCCAATCTGATAAACCATCTCTCCTAGACCAAAACTGGCTTGGCACCAGGTGATACTTATCCGCAGTTCTGTAGGGTGCAGTCTGTTGTTCCATTTTTTCAGAGCACCTCTGCAGGTAAATTATTTTGTCATCTGGAAAGTTCTTTTTCAGAAAGAGGTCCCTAAGGGCCATGCCCAATGCATGCAGTCATTTTATTTTAATGAGCATTATTTAGCAGGAAGAAGAAATTCTTAATGTTTCAAAGAGCTGTAATAATGGACAAAGTCAGCTCTGACCTTCAGATTCCTTCTACCTTCTTTCCACTGTCTAACCCCACCCAAATTCTCCCTTTTTCCTGTTCTTACTCTTAAAAGTAATGGTGGGGAACACTGAAAATGTTTCCCTTTACAATCTGATTTTTTAGAAGTTTGTTTTTTTTTTAATATGTGTGTTCTCAAATGTTTTTTCCCATAAGTCGTTCGTCATCCATGGATGGTGGTGTTACAATCATTTTTACACAGCCTCCACCCCTCCTAGATGACATAGGCAGCTTGAGCAACTTCTTTGATGCATTTCACTTCAAGTCAAAATATGTTCATATATTCTTCAATTATCAGTAGGCAAATAAAACAAGATGAAAGAATTAGAATATATGAAGTTCTTAATGCCAGAGTAAAAGCACACTGTCCAAGTAATTAGGTAAAACTAGATAAATTGAATTTCAGGTGTTTGTTTAAATATCCTATTTGCTGGTGTTCCAACCCAGCTCTTTAAGGGCTTGGGTCACCACAGCCCAAAGACCAAAGAACACTTCAGGCACGAAGTTAAACATGAATTTTAATTAGGACTTACAAGCAAGAGAGGATCTTCCATGGTGGTGGTCAGCCATGGAAAACAGAAGTCAATGCTCTGCAAAGTGGGTCTGAGAGTGCAAGTGTTTATAAGACACAGGGTATGATAAGAGTTTAGGACAAGGGTATGGATCAAGGGAGCAGAGTTTCAATGCCTTGTTTATAATACCATTGGTACATTCTTTCCCCCTGAAGATGCTTGATGACCCAGTCATATAGGCAACTACATAAAATGACCTGCTCTCACTATGGAGGGGCCTGGATCCCCACACCTGGTATACCTACCATCTTCACTACAGTCAGAGAGTATATTTTCCCTTCTAGGAGTAGCAGCTACCCAAAAGTAAAAACTGCATTTCAGGAAAACTTGATTTGACCTTAGATAAGGGTCCCTGCAGGAGTAAAAGGACAATACACAAGTGAATAGTAGATATTTCGGCTGTGGTTGTTGCTGGATTCAGCTTCCTAGGTTCTTGGCATGCTGAGACAAAGAATTCAAGGGCATTACACAGAGAGTAAGCAGGGAGAAAATTTACTGAATATGCATGTGAGAAGGACATGTGGGCACTCTTGCAAAGAGGTGAGAGGCAAGAGGACCTGACACTGTGGGGCACTCTGCTTTTATAAATCTTTGTTCCTTTTGTAATTTTTCCTGACACTGTGGGGCACTCTGCTTTTATAAATCTTTGTTCCTTTTGTAATTTTTATTAACTACTTTACTACCCTCTCCTTTTCCCTCATTTGGGGATGCTTGATTGTTGATGACTCACTCAGGTGAGGCTGGTGGGCTCCACCCTTCTCCCTCCTTTGGGATGCTTGGGTCTAGATGACTCATCCAGGTGGGTGTCCTTTGACCCCCAGGTGCTGGTTTTTGCTGTTTGTCTCAGAGATATCTTTCTCCTTGAGGCCTGACTGTTCCTTGGAATCTGCCCTTTTTCATCAGCCAGCCACCACCCTAATTCTAACTCTGCCTCAGTGTAGTCACATAATTTATCATTTTACCCAGCAGATGAAACATACTTGGACAGCCAAAATATTTTTCATTTATTACATAATGATTTATCACTTCTCCTAGAATCTATGGCCCATAGCAGTAGAAGCTAAAATGGTGTGTCATTTTAGGAAAAACCTAGGCAGGTTTAGCATAGTTTTTTTACCAAACTCAATCAATTACACATTCCTTTGGTGCCTGTGTGGTTAATCTTTTCTTAATTGAGCTCCATTGTTTTCATATATTTAGTAAGCAAATGAGCATAGTTCCAAACATTGTGACTGTTTACCCACAAATATTTTGCAGCTATTTAGAAAGCCCACTGGCAAAACTTCAAGCTAAAAGTATTTAATGTTCAGATATATTTCTTTCTTTATACTTCTGTCCTTGATTTTTTTTTTCTGAACATTATTAGCCCAGCAGTTGAGCTCATATGACATGACAGCTGAATGGACATACCATAGAAGGTCTTATTAAACAGATTATTTCTGGTTCCAATTTATTTTTCCACTAAATTAAAGACAATGTCATACTTACTTGGAAAAAACTACTCTGATTGCTTCATAGAGAAGAATTTTATTGATTTATTTGCAAACAATAGCTTACAATTCTCTCTTCATGCAAGTGTTTATTCTGATTTTCTTCCACGTAAAAGGTACAACACAAGAAAAACAAATGAAAACTACTTTAACTTGTTTTTGAGGTATTGCCAGGATAGAAAATTTTTTAAAAAATCTAAACATGTTGATGTCTAATATTTACTCCAATTTTATGATTCTCTGAGTTTGTATACTCTTAAGAAATAAACTTTAAATAATTCAATCTAACATTTTCCCCCAAATCTTAGATCCTCCAGAAAAAGAAGAAAATAACAATACATACAGAGTACAGTTACTCTTTTGTCTGTCATCTCAAATTGGTTGGCAATATGGCTAAAGGCAAGAAATGTCAGAATTACTTGCATTCTAAGTCTAATAAATTAAATGTGAGGGTAAAGAAAGCATTAAGATTTAGAAATGTGGACAAACGCATTATTATTGAAAATTTCTCTTTCCAAAATATTATACAGTTAGCTGATGGCTCCAGCCCTGTAAATAATTCATTAATTTAAATAATTCTAAGTGGGCTCTCTTTCCCCTTCATTTTGCTAAATTTCACTAAATGTATATTTGGGTAATGCAGTATGATACGACAGAACCAGAGAGTTTTAGAGCTGGAAGACTTCTAGAGCTGGCTGTTGAACATATGTCATTTAAGGGGCTTGCTCAAGGTCACACAGCTAGTTAGTGACCGAATCAGAACTTGACCCCACTTCCAGAGTCCTAATGGCATGGCAGGTGTTTCTCATTTAGAATGGATGAGAGTCCTCTGTCAACCCTCTACTGCTGAGGACAAGAAGTTGTATTACTTAATCAAAATGCAGTCCTTCATTTAGCAAAATCTCAAAGTGACATCCGGTGGAATAACCACTCTCTATGGAGAAATTTAATTAAACTGCAGTCCCTTTATACCAGCACAAATATTGTGAAGGAAAACAACCCAACTCCTCTGACATTTTTGCAAATAGGTTTAGTGGAATACATTCTGTTTACTTTTACTGACATTTGTTTTTCAGTCAATTATCCCACATGGGTGTTTTTTCCCTTCATAATTTATCTCTAGCAACTTATCCATAAGAATAAATACAAGTAATTCCTTTCTCTGGTAGAAAGACAAGAGCTTAGGTTAATAATAGCTGAAGAAAATAAACACTCATTTTCCCTCCCCTTTCCTTTCCTGATAGTTCTAGTTTGCTTGTAAATCAGATGGGTGGCAACACCAGAAACTGACTAGAAAGAATTTATTCTCAAATACATCAGGGATTTTTCTTTTCCCATACCCCTAAAACTTGGAAAAACAATATATATTACTGGTTCACTTGTCTGCCAGAAAGTTAAATATAACAAGCATTTTTTTCTTGTACTCATCTGTCTCTTCTTCCTATTTCTTCTTCTTCTTTATTCCATGGATCCTTATTTTATGGATGCAAAAAACTAATTTTTAAAATGTTGAAAAATACATATTGTAGAGGAGTACTTCACAAACTCTAACATGCACGAATCACCTGGAGATCATATTAAAATGCTGATTTTAATTCAGTAGGTCTGATAGGGACCCTGATAGTCTACATTCTAACAAATTCTCCAGTGACGCCAATGCTACTATGTCAATGAGTCATACTTTGAGGAGCAAGGATGTACACGAAAGCCCTGGCTTCAAATCAGACTTCATGGTTACTAGCAGTGAGAACCTGAGAGAGCCCAGCCCTTCCCCAGACCCCTCCCTTCTACCCCTACAACACTCATAGCCTCACCATCACCATCTCCCTTGGATTCACCAGGAGTCTTCTCATCATTTCCTTTATCCCTCTTTATGTCAGGCAACTCCCTGACTCCCAGGCTACCTCTCATCTTCCACAGTCACATCTCTGTTATCTGTGAACTTATTCTCTTTCTTCTACTCTTCCCCAAGTTCTGAAATCCTTCCACTGTGCACTTCAAAACACTGTCATCTGTAAAATCTCCTATGTCCTCCAATTATTATCTGAATGCTCTTTTCCCCTTCTTACTTTAAGGGAAATGTGACTATCCACTGAGGAAAGCACTTCCCTTGCAGTCCTCTGTTAGTGGAGTTTACTTTATCTCCTATTTTTCTCATACCACTAGAGCTGGAGGTAAACAACTTGATCTTCTGGGCCCTCATTGCTGCTTGCAGAACATTTTCCAATCTTTTTTAATGCCCACATCACCACCACCAGCAGCAGCTTTTGAGTCTCTGTCATTAGATTATATCACCATAATCCCTTACAGTGATGTAACGAAAACCTCATGGAATCCCTTATATCCTCTACCCAACTTCAGTCATTCTTTCCCATGGTCATTACCCTAGACCTTGGTATTACTAATAACTGCAGCTCCTTCTTATTTCAGTCACATGCATCCCACTCTCCAAGATCACCTCCTATCATTTCATCTCCTTCTCTCTGTATTCAGAGCCCTACAATTCTTTCATCCTATTCATACAGCCTACTATCTTTTCATTGTTCCTCACCTTTTAATGTCCTCGCTTCTCTCGTTACTCAACTTAAACACCATTGTCAATAGTTATTAACTCCCTTGTTATACTCCTTGGCAAAACCATAATCTTATTTAAGTCCAAATTGCTGCTTATTCCAGCTGACCCACATGCAGCTAAACCCAATGGAGAAGGTTACAAACCAGGATGACTGGTCTTGCTTTAAATACTTGACTGTCAACTTCAAGTGGGCCCAGCAGTCATACTATATGTCTCTACTCCATACACACTTCTACTCATATATTTGCAGAGCAAGTGCTATTAAAAAAAATGCATTTCCACTTCATGTAGATCTTCTGTCCTTCCAAAAATAAGGTATAGTTTTTGACATGTCTTTATATTATTAGATCAAGCAAGAAATACCTGGTTACCTCAGGTAGGGAAATCACTGCGTATCAGCAAAGATGCCAGCAATTTAAATATGAATAATGTTACTGGCTTAATGTGCTGTTTCTTTAAGAAAAGCAGTACTTTTTTAAGGACTAATGTCCTTTTTTAAATGAAGAGGGAGTTTTAGGGGAGATTCAGAGAAAATAAATGTGAAGATATATGGTAAGGGAGAAAGTTTACACTTGGCAGTCAGATAATTGTATTAGCCTTAAGTCAGAAGAGTCTATGAACTGCCTGCACATAGTAGGGCTTCATTAAATATTGGTTGAAAGTGATAACTATCTCTAGTAGCCCTAGTAACCCCTAATTCCTGGTATTCATGCATTAGTGTAATGTGTCTCCTTGTTGAGCAGAGCTGACTTGTATAATTGTTATAGTTTCCAAGGCTGCTGAAGGAAATACAATGAAGTGATTCAGCTTTAAAAAATGGAAATTTATTAGCTTCTGGGTTTGAGGCTATAAGAACTTCAAATCAAGGCATCATCAAAGCAATACTTTTTCCCCAAAGACTGTGGCTTCTGGGGCTGGCTGCCAGTGTTCCTTCGTTCTTAGTTTGCCACATGGCAAGACACATGGTGGTGTCTCTGGGTTCTGCATATGTCCAGCTTCTGGCTGCTCCATCTGTGGCTTTCTCTCTCTCTCTGTCTGAATTCCATTCTTTTATAAAGGCCTCTGGTAATAGGATTAAGACTCATCCTAATGAATGTGGGGCATGCCTTAACTGATGTAACCTCATCAAAAGGTCCTACTTGGTTGCCGGACAAAGGCAGTGGATCTTTTCCCCAATGCACATAAATGACCAATTCCTGAGACACCAAAGTTTCAAAGAGAGAAATAGTTTATTACTAGGTGTGTAGCAGGAGATCAGGTGACCTATTAGCCCAAAACTCTGTCTCTCTGAGCTGCAGTAATTCTGATAGTTTTATAGAATTAAAAGATAGGCAGGGTTTAGGATAATCACCCAAGATGATGTAATTAGAGATGATCTAATTATTAAGCATGTGTAGATTGATTACTTGCTTAGTCATAGAATGTATATAATAAAATGGCCACTGACCCTTTATTAATAGACATTATGGGTTGTCTTTAGTGATCACAAGACTCTAAATTTGGAAAAGCTGGATAAATGGGTACAAATGAAGGCTAGTCACAAGGTTTCTACAATCACAGGGACCAAGATGAAGACTATACAATCATTATCAGAAATCAAGGCAGCTGGATTACAGTTTAGAGATTCATGCATTTCCCTTGGTCTACTCCAATATATCATAAAGCAAAAAGGAATATCCATATAGTGATCCTGTAATCAAAATTATCCCTTAAATCTTAATTTCTTGGTTACGCTTAAACTGGGTTTACAAAGTAGGAACAGATTAAATTGAAGAATATGTTTTTCTGGGATACATTCAGCTTTAAACCAGTACAGTAACCAACAGGATATTGAGAAAATCATGATGTGTGATTTCCAAGGCTAAGTCATAAGTGATGTTGCAGCTTCCCTTGAGCACTCTTGGATTATTTGCTTGCGAGAAGGCAGCTACCATTTTGAGAGAACACTCAAGGAGCCAGGAAACTGAAGCTGCTACTAACAGCAGACATCAACTTCTCAGCCACATGGATGAACCGTCTTGAAGTTAATCCTCCAGCCTCAGTCAAGCCTTCAGATATCTGCAGCCCTGGCCAACATCTGAATGTAATCTCATGAGATACTCTTAGCCAGCACCACCCTGCTAAACAGCTTCTAAATTCCTGACCCACAGAAACTGTTAGTTAATAAATATTTATTCTTTCAAGCCATTAAATTTTGGGGTGACTTATTTTGCAGCAATAAATAAAGTAACAGATCAAAAGATCAGCCTCTTATCTACTAGCTTATTAAGATAGCTTTACATACCATCATTAAGGAAATCATTTTAAACTATTAGTGGTAAAGGTATAGCAGGTACTTTGCCTCTGGATAAATGGGGCTTTATAAAGAGTCTTGACAAAGAATCTTTATATGGTGTTTTGGAATATGGGCAAAACACCTTCCATTCTTCTGAGCCCCAGTGGGAAAGAACGAGAAAGCCTCTTAGCCAAAAAGAAGCTATGACAACACTCCAGAACATATCATAAGATATGTTCTCCAAGCAGGGTTCAGTGTCTGTTGTCAATATAATAAGGTAAAATGGGAAGTCTTAATAGGATGAGGCCTCAAGAAAGCTGAGACATTTCTTTCCAAAGACGGACACCATTTCTGTCATCTGGTCCTAGGGGGACACAGTGGCAGCAGACTGGGCAGAAGGAGTGACCTAGCCTGTCCCAGAGAGAAGGTCATGGCTGCCTTCTCCCTGTGTGATCAGAGTGGTCACTCCAAATGTAATGAGGTTTCCCATTACATTTGGAGTGACCAAGTGTTCAAGGGTCAGGCTACCCACTCATCACTGATGGCCAGATATTTGGGGACTGGGGCTCCCAGGTTAAAAATAACCTACCAAGTGATTTAAACCACAATTTCAGATGTCAATGATACTTTCATATTTGAAGATAGCATTAGGGCCTAAATTACTTTTGTTGAAGAATTACTCAGCCAAATTTATATATAAGGCCCACTGGCTTTAACTACTAGTTTGAGGACCTGAGAGGGGAAAAGTCTCATTACAAAGTGGATTTTGTTTGGAAGGTGTGCTAGTTTGCAAGCTGCCAGAAAGTGATATACCAGAACTGGAACAGCCTCTAAAAAGGGGGATTTAATAAGTTATAGGTTTGCAGTTCTAAGAAAGTGAAAGTGTCCACATTAAGGCACCAACAGGAGGTTACCTTCACTCAAGAAAGACTGATGTGTCTGGAACACATCTGTCAGCTGGGAAGTCACGTGACTGGCATCTGCTGGCCCCTTGCTCCTGGGCTCTGTTGCTTTCAGTCTCTGTTCCTGTGGGGGTGCCACACTTTGCTTCTCCAGGGCTGGCTTTCATCTCTTGGCTTACTTTGGCTCTTTCTAGGTTCTGGTTTGTTTAACATCTCGTGGCAATGTCTGCTGGGCTCCAAGCATCTCCACACATCCATGTCTCTCTTCCCCACAAGTCCGCCTCTTTGTCAGTCCTACTGTGAAGTTTCTGTCAGCTCTGTCATTTCTGACTCTCTCCAAAATGTTTTTTCTTTTAAAAGATTCCAGTAAACTAATCATGACCCACCTGGGTGGAGTCACAATGTCATCTAACCAAAGGTCACACCCACAATTGGGTGTGTCACATCTCCATGGAGATAATCTAAAATTTCCAAACTACAGTATTGAATCAGGATTAAAAGAAACTGCTGCCTCCACAAGATTGGATCAGGATTAAAACATGGCTTTTCTAGGGTACAGAATCCTTTCAAACTGGCACAGAAGGCACTAGGCCCAGGAGCAATTGCACACAGGAACTCCTACCAAGACACCCAAGATTGCATAATATATATACAGGTGATCTTCATTATTCCTGGATTCCATATCTACGAATTTGCCTCCTCACTAAAATTTATTTGTAACTACAAAATCAGTATTGATGACACTTTTGCAATCAGTTTCGGGCATACACAGAGCAGTGAAGAAGTGTCACCTGAAGCACACTTCCCAGTTGCGGTCAAAGAGGGCGAGGCACTGACTTCTTGTTTCAACTCTCAGGCTGTAAACAAGTGTCCCTTATGCAGTATAGTCAGTACATACTCTTCACATTTCAGGGCTGTTTGTGGGTGATTTTGCTGTTTAAAATGGCACCCAAGCATTGTGCCATTTTAAGTACAAGAAGGCTGTGATGTACCTTATGGAGAAAACAGGTATTTTAGATAAGCTTCCTTCAGGCATGAGTTGTAGTGCTGCTTACCTGAGTCCTTTGTTAATGAATCAACACTTTATTCAATAAGTTTCAATTATCTGATCTAGAAAGCAATTTATGACTAAACTTACTTAAATTTATGTTCAGAATTTTTGTTTAAATTTGTTCTAAAATATCCTGAAGGCAATGATACTGTTTCTAGACTGGGTTTAAATGGGGACAATGTCTAACAGGCTGGTGAAACAGAGAACTTCCGAGAAAATCATTATATGTAAACTTAAGGATGAAGCAAAAGATATAAAGAGTCTTTAAACAGAAATATAAATAAAACAAGGTTATATATTGACCAGTCCACGAAATATGAATAGAGACTTATAGAAACCTAACCCTGTATTTCTCCTATTGATGGTTCAGAATTCACTAATTCAGTGTTCATGGCGACTTTATAGAACAGAACTGTGCCGGTGTGAAAGGAAGCATGGCCCCTAAGAAAAGCCATGTTTTAATATAAATTCCATTTCATAAAGGTAGAATAATCTCTATTCAATACTGTATGTTTGAAATTGTAATGAGATCATCTCCCTGGATGATGTGATTTAGTCAAGAATTGCTGTTAAACTGGATTAGGAGACGACATGTCTCTACCCATTTGGGTGGGTCTTGATTGGTTTATTGGAGTCCTATAAAAGAGGAAATATTTTGGAGAAGGAGAGATTCAGAGAGAGCAACACTATGAAGCAGAGAGTCCACCAGCCAGTGACATTTGGAGATGAAGAAGGAAAACGCCTCCCGGGGAGCTTCATGAACCAGGAAGCCAGGAGAGTAAGCTAGCAGATGACGCCGTGTTCGCCATGTTCCCTTCCAGCTGAGAGAAAAGCCCTGACTGTGTTCACCATGTGCCTTCTCACTTGAGAGAGAGACCCTGAACTTCATTGGCCTTCTTGAACCAAGGTATCTTACCCTGGATGGATGCCTTTGATTGGACATTTCTACAGACTTGTTTTAATTGGGGCATTTTCTCTGCCTTAGAACTGTAAACTAGCAACTCATTAAATTCCCCCTTTTAAAGGCCATTCCGTTTCTGGTATATTGCATTCTGGCAGCTAGCAAACTAGAACAAGAACTAAATGTTCTTTATAGAAATAATGAGAATCAACTGTATATATTTAGTAAAATACATATCAGTACAAATAAAATTTTTAAGACATTTTAGCAAGAAAAGATATTTTGCCAAATATAAGTCAAAAAATAACAACTAATCAGAAAATGTTTCCATTTCTCTTCATTTCTTTCACCTTCCAGCAGCACTGAGTTTCCAAACCAAACAGAGAATATGGTCAAATCCTACACCTACAGTTTAAATGTTTCTATTGGGAGCATAAACAGCTTTTGAAACTTACTCTTTTTATAGAAGGTAAAGATGCATCATAAAGTGAAAGATCTTTACTTCCATAAAGCAGTTAATGTTTCTGTAACTTGTGTATGCCTAATATTAACTATCTCTGTTGCTATGATTACTACAAAAGCTATCAAGTTATTTCTAATAACTTATATAAAACATGTCTCTTTGAGCTTCATCTTCTCTCTAGCTACACTCACTCCCTTGATGATCTCATCCTGTTACTTGGCTTCAAATATCATCTCTACACTGAAGATTCCCAAATTTTATCTAAAGCCCAGACAGCTCCTCTGAACTCCAGACTCATATATCCAGCTGCCTATTTGATATCTCCATTTAGAAGTCTAACAGGCATTTCACACTAATCTAGTGCTAAACCAAACTTCTGATCTTCTTTCCCAAATCTTCTCCTCCCACTGTCTTTCCCTTCTCACAAAATAGTAGTTCCATCCTCTCGGTTGTCAGGCCAAAAATCTGGGTCTTATCCTTGCCTTCACTCTCTCTTGCACCCAAGATCCAATTCATCAGTAAATCCTGTCAATTCTACCTTCCACACGGACCAGAATCTGATTTCACACTGTCTCCACCTCGGTCCAAGGTGCCGTCTCTCACCTGAATGACTCAACACTCTCCTAAATGGTCTCCTGCCTCTGCCCTTGCCCTTATAGTCTATTATGGGTACGGTATTCAAGGCAATTAAGAAAAACCTAAGTTATTAAGGAAAATATGTCATCCCTCTATTCAAAACCTTAAAATGGCTCCTCATTCAGCAAACTCAAAGTGTACCCAACAAGATCCTACATCTCAGCAGCATACCTCTGCCTCCTCCACTTCACCACCTCCTGACTCAGTCTCCCCTTTGTTACTCTACTTTGGTCACTCTGGCCTTGTTTTTGCTCCTTAAACATCAGGGTCCTGGCAATAGGACCCTGCTCTTCATTCAGGGAGCGGAATGACTCATTCCCTCACTTCTTCAGGTCTTCACACCACTGCTATCTTCTTGGAGTCTCCCCTGTTGAAATGGCAACCTCTCTCCAGCAATACCCACTCTCCTTTCCTTCATTTTCTGCACAATCCTTATCATATCTAACAGAGTAAGTATTTTTGTTTGTTTTTATTTATCTCTCTCCACTAGAACTTAAGCTCCCTAAAGTCAAAGGTTTCTGTCCATTTCGCTCACTATTATTTAGCCAGCTCCTAAAATATATCTGGCAAAGAATAGATGCTCAATAAAGATTCATTGAATATGTGACTATTAAAGAATTGGAAATCCATTAGCACAAATATATTACTATCAATTTTTTACTAATTTTTCCCTGTCCTGGCAGTTCAAGGAAAGTTCAGTATTGTATCGTTCATTGCTCCTTTGAAACACTCTTTATTATAGAGTTAAATAATCCATTTTTGCCCTGACTTTATGCAACTTTACAGCAAACCTAAGATCCATTTTTATATCTTTTTCTGGAAACAAACTGATTTTTGAAAATCTCAATATTATTTTTCACATCTGGGTACCTCATTAGAGCTGATGATTATATTATTATTTAAAATTAGATGGGCAAAGCATATGTGGGTTTAATGTCACCACTCCCCAACCTCCCCCAACCCCACTAAGTACAACCTGATAAAAAAGTTTTATAAGTATATACGTTATAATATACAATTTAAAAAGTTTTGCAAGAACCAAATGATTGTAGGATATGAGTCTGCAACTTATGGCCCACAAACCAAAGCCCAGCTATGGTTGCCAAATAAAACACAGAATGTCCAGTTAAATTTGAATTTCAGATAAACAACCCATACCTTTAGTGTAAGTATGTCCCAAATAGTTATTTGCTAAATCTGGGAACCCTAAATCTAGTCCACCACTTATTTTATTTTTTTTGACTTTGCAAATACTATTTTATTCACTGTTCAAATCACTCTGGGACTTATCGGTGCATCACTCTGGACATACCAACAAAATCTCACATCCTACTCAAGGTTCCTCATACTTACGGTGTTCAATTAAGCTGGCTACATAAGTTATATTACTTATTGAAGAGAGAGCAACAGTAATCTTTGGCCCCTTAGAATTCTCTTCTCGAAGAGCTGGTGCTTCAGCCTAACTTCAGAAAGGCAGAGCAGAAAGCAAGGGGAGAAGAGCTCCATGCAGAAGGGGGCAGGTGAGGATCCCTGCAGAACTGAACGTGAGTCCTGACTCCACCCATCATGGCTGGAAGTTACTTAAACGGAGGCCATTTCCCATTGCCACAAGGAATTATATTTATATTCAAAAGGAAGGGACCAGGTATGTGCTGCTGTTACTGCAAGGGAAAAGGAGAGAAGACAAGAGCCACATTTCCAAGGCTGTGTAATCCCCCAAATTCTCAAAGGAGGCATTGAATGAAGTAGCAAGCACAACCTTTAGCCTCTTTCTTCTGAGGAAATATTTCCTACTCAGACCACTATTTTTAGGACCTGAGAAAACAGAAAGAATACAAGTTGAGGGGACAATTTATAAAATCCATTAGATAACTATATTCTGACCCATCACCCTAGGCAGTGGCTCTCAACATGTGAGCCTCACATGTGGAATATATTTCCAAGCACAACTCTGACTCTAGATATACTACACTTCACTCCCCCTAAAAGGCTCTCAGCATGAAAGAGAGTGACAGTGATGTTATCACAGAGATAACCTTGAGGCTGATCTAAATATATTTTTAAATGCAAATGATGTGCAGTCTTCACAACTTCCGCTGGGTCATAACAAATACTTACAATACACTTCACTACTGAGCTGTGCCCCAGCACTGTGATTCAGTAATATTCTTTCACACCACTTCCCAAGAACAAAATTTCCCCCCAAGTCTAAGAGTCCAAATTCATATTGATCATGAAATAATAATCTTAAAAATGTCCAAGTTTACTTCTAGACCTGTGTTTTTAAAATCAATCTCTGTTTTCAACATATTCACTTTATAGGCTTATATTTGCAGCTGCCCAAGACATTCATCAGTTCATGCAGTCATTCATTTATTCTCAACATATGAAGCTCACATGTTGCAGGCCAC
Source organism: Myrmecophaga tridactyla (assembly GCA_004026745.1). Classification (NCBI taxonomy): domain Eukaryota; kingdom Metazoa; phylum Chordata; class Mammalia; order Pilosa; family Myrmecophagidae; genus Myrmecophaga; species Myrmecophaga tridactyla. The sequence continues at coordinate 15,441 of PVIY010010279.1, forward strand.
TGACCTGGTATGATGGGTCACAAATTCAGACATCTGATAAAGTTCGGTCAACCAGTAAGTAATGAGATCCTGCTCTTCGCTAGGTGCAGTTCTGGATGTAGGTTCTGGGAATAAAGATGAATAATCAGAGCCTTGGCTTTCTAGGAACTCGTGGCCTAATGAGGGCAACAGGCTAGTAAAACAGGCAATTTCAATTCAGTGTGATTAAATAAAATGGTAGACATGAACACAATGTATTATGAACTCATGGGAAAGGATACTGAATCAACGAGGGATTATTTACAGAAAGCTTTATAAAAAAAGAATGCTTTGATGTTTCCACAAATATTTATTGAACCCAATGTCAATAACTATACTGGGTGCCTCCCTACATCTGTTAAGACAGCATGATGCCTGACTTAAGGGAGTTTATGGTCTAGTGGAGAGGGACAGTTGCTGCTGAATATGAATCAATGAAGTCTGTTGGCATTTTTGTCCCACCTGCCTTCTGACCAGGCCACTCACCTTTGAGGAAAGCCATGGCAGATACTTCAAGGAATAACCCCTCAGCACAAAATGCTCCCCCTTTTTTTGAAAAGCTACCATCCAGAGTTGGCTAAACTACCAGGTTAAGGGCACAGTCCTCTAGACTGTCAAGACTCCTGACACCAACTACAAGTAAAGGGTTTCCCAAAACCACCCTCAAATTTGATAATTTGCTAGAAAAACTACAGAAGTCGCTGAAACCTATTATATTCATGTCGCGTTTATTACAGGAAAAGGATGAAAATTAGAACCAGATAAAGGAAGAGGCACATAAGGCAAGTCTTGGAGAGTTCCAAACACATAGCTTCCACCATCCTCAGAAATCCATTAATATCCAGGCATCTGTGTATATCAATACACACAGATCATTGCCAACTCAGGAAGCCTACCTATGCTTCCAGACTTTTTATTGGGGTTTCATTAGATAGGCTTGATTGGTTGAACCATTACCCAAATGGATGAACTCAGTCTCCAGCCCTCTCTCCTTCCTGGAGGTCTAGTTAATATCATGTGGCTCAAAGTCCCAATTCTCTAATCATATGGTTGGTCTTTCAGGCATGACCAACTTCCACCCTAAGACTATTGGTATAAGTCAACTCATTAGCATAAACCATCAGGTACCCACCATGAGATATGTGTTTTAGTTTGCTACCTGCTGGAATGCAACACACCAGAGATGGATTGGCTTTTAATAAAAGGGGATTTATTTTGTTAGTTCTTCATAGGAAAGGCAGCTAACTTTCCACTGAGGTTCTTTCTTATGCAGGAAGGCACAGGGTAATCTCTGCTGGCCTTCTCTCCAGGCCTCTGGGTCCCAACAACTTTCCCCAGGGTCATTCCTTTCTGCATCTCCTAAGGCCTGGGCTGAGCTGCGAGTGCTGAGATGAGGTATGCTGAGCTGCTTAGGCAGTGCTACATTGATCTCTTTCATTTAAGCACCAGCCAATTAAATCAAACATCATTCATTGCAACAGACACGCCTCCTAACCAACTGCAGATGTAATCAGCAACAGATGAGGTTCACATGCCATTGGCTCATGTCCACAGAATAGACCTAGGCATCTTCACCTGGCCAAGTGGACAACTGAATCTAACTAGCACGCCTTGTTAGGATAAACTGTCAGGTGTGGTCAGAGGAGCCTACCATAAATAACAAAACCACTCCTATCACCTGGAAAATTCTAAAGGTTTAGAGGTTACTCCCCTGGAGCATGGACAAAGGCCAACCCTCTCTTTAGGTGAGACCAAATTCCTTATTACACAGCCACAAACCAATGCATGGGATATGAGAGGTAATATCTCTGCATGACTCTGTATGCCTAGAAACAACTGATTTTTCCAGAAGTAGGCATGTGATATAAACTGGACCAGTTGGCACTCTCTTATTAGAATTTGAAATTCTGAGCTGAGACAAAGAATTGGAGGTAAATCACATTAATGGAAAATTAACACCCTCAGAAGAATGACCACAGACTTCTATTGACAAGGGCACCCAGTCACACTGCTTTTCACTCTTCCCACAGGTTGCTTGTTGGATTTCCTTCTGTAAGAAAACTCCAAGTTTCCTTCCGTCTGATTAGGCTGGCCGGAGTCAGTGCTTATACTTACAACCCAAGGAAATTTTAGTACATGTCATTTGTTCACAAAGTTGCCCAACGCCTATATCTAATGTAGCTATATTTCTCTCCGATCACAATTTACTGACAGATTAATGGTCCATAAAGTTTAGAATGTTATCTACACTTCAGAGAGGTAAAATTTGAGGGAACTTATGAATGTATAATATTAGAATCCAAAGAATTTAGTGCAGGGGGGGTTACGTACATTAATAGTCCAGAGAAGGAGATATATAGGCATATGAAGAACTATCATTAATGCCTCTCAAATTCCACTAACTATGTTCCAAACCTTTCCTCTGCCATTCATTTGACCAAGCTTATACTGATAGTAAATGGCAGAGCTAAACTTTGAAACGAAACCTGGCTATTTCCAAACCCCACATTTTTTTCCATACCACAGATATACCTATTAATGTCCCTTTCCATTCTTCCTTTAAAACCATGGTTCTCAAATTGGGGTGATTTCAGCCCTCGCCCAGAAGTTTTTGGACAATATCTGGAAACATTTTTGGTTATTACAACTGTGAGGTATAACTGGCATTTAGTGGGTAGAGGGCATGGATGCCACTAAACATCCTACATTGTACAGGACAGGCCCCCACAATAAAGAATTATTAGCCCAAAATGTCAATACTGCCAAGGTTGAGAAACCCTGCAATAAAATAAGAAATAAACAAGTCTTTATTTAAAAATAAGTAAATAAACTTTTTTAAAAATTTTAAAAAACATATAATTTTTATGATATACATTGAAATAGTATGCAGCCATAAATTATAAGCAGATCCACTGATGCACAAAAAATGCCTATAATATATATATATGTTTTTGAATGGGCAGGCACCGAGAAACAAACCCAAAATATATTTTTAAATGGAAAAGCATGTTCCTAAAAAATTATATAGCAATCCCATTTTGTAAAAATAAAATCCATGCATGCATAAACATGGGCTTGCAAGCATGTAAGAAGAAAACTGGAAGGCTGTCCACCACTATGTTATTAGTGCTTGGCCCTAAGGAAGAAGGGGGATAGAATATGATTTTTCCTCTTTTTTTATTTGAGATGTATTTTCTATGTTAGAAGTTGTTTCCACTTTTTAAAATGTCTTGAAATGTCAACTGTGTGTTTAAATTCAACTAGCTCAGATTGTTTCACATTTACTTTAGACAGAGACAAACTCACAAAAGGAAGTACCACTTCACTAAAATAGGCTCAGGAAGGGCATGTCTATTTATAAAGTTCTACTGCATGCTCAAAAATATTAATTACATTGAATCAAGGTCTCATATCTCACCAAAGCCTCTTTGCTTCTGACTTAGGTGAGCCGTTATTTCTAATTCATGCGGTGACATCACCACAATAGCCTCTTCTTTTTGCTACAAAGTCGATTCTTCTTGTCAAGATTTCCTTACTTCAGGGTGGGTAATGGTGGCACAGTGGCTGAGTTCTCGCCTGCCATGCCAGAGACCCAGGTTTGAATCTTGGTGCCTGCCCATTATTCATTACTTCTGAGTAAATGAAACATCAACCACAAGCCAACTAACCATCTCTCAGCACTTAACCAAGGTAATGTAAGAAGAATTTTAGAGCCTAAGTTCTTGATCTAAAACCCAGAGCTAAATCATTAATGCAAAAACAATTTGTCCCTATATAATCTTTAATATTTGTTTACGCCTTTCTAGATTTCATTTCTTTCACTGGGCATAACAATACTGGTATTATTTATCTTCTTTCCATTTCTATCAGAGCCCAGAAAAAAAAAAAAGGGAGACCTGTTCTTCACTTGAGGTGTAATTTACAAGGGTAGGTCAGTCCAGAAGCATCATCTTTCAAATGCTAGGAGATAAAGACCTTTTCTAGAAACATGTATTTTTTTTTAATATAGAGGACTGAGGGAGTTTATAATATAATTTATTCCTTATACTGGTCATTCACTGTCACTGCTTCTTTAAGTTAATCCTACATCTATAGAATTGCTGAAAGTTCTCCCTTTGTTCTGCAAGGAAAACCCTCTTCCTCTACAGGGGGAAAAGGAGTTTTTCAGTAATTGAACATTAGCTATCTCAGATTATCGGAAAAGTATTTCCTGTCATTTCTCTTCTCAGTTACTGGGAAGACAGTTCTATAAAACTCAGAAGAAAACAGAACTGCATGTAAAATTAAATTATATCTCAGTTATTTATCTTTTCCATAGGTTGAGAATTCAAACCGCAAGATTCAAGATTCTGCCTCTAAAAAGGTTCTTAGTTTTTTCTCCAGTACTGCACATCTCAAAAGGAGGTGTGTGTGTATGAGTGTGTGCATTAGCATATGTTTGTGTACAGAAGTGCAAGTTTGTATGTGTATATGTTTTTTGTTTAATTACAAATCAGTTGAGTAAGACATTTTCCGGAACTTCAAAACTGGGGCTGGGGACGGGCCACGGTGGCTCAGCAGGCAGAGTTCTCGCCTGCCATGCCAGAGACCCGGGTTCGATTTCCAGTGCCTGCCCATGCAAAAACCAAAACAAAACAAAAACGGGGCTGGCACATAATAGATGCTCCATATATGCATGTTCAGTGAATGAAAAAAGGTCTGTAAAATTTTTAATAAAATAAAAAATATTACATTGTCCTTCCTCTTGATAAACCCACACCCTTGTAAGAGAGACAAACAGCATCACCAACAATTCTTCCTGAAAACTCACATTATCTTTATCATATTAATAAATGCATTAATAGCTTGAATTAGTGCCATGTTTTTCCATAAAAATGTTTATGCGGTTGACGTGTTTTTAAGTACTGAGCATAATGAATTAAGTTTATTTTTTCAAAGTCAATCTCATTGAGGAATTAGTCTGCTAATATTTTGTTCTGATTATTAGTAATTAAAGATTCTTTATAATCTTTGGAAAATGTTACTTTCAGATAAACTGAAAATAGGATTATAATGGAACAGAGACAGCACATTTCATTTTTAAGTAATGAGAAAGATTTATTCTTGAGTTAAAGACACGCATTACTTTCCAGTCCAATATCTTTCTCCCACATACAATAAAATGGAACAAGCTGCTTGAGCTACTACATAGGACAATTTCTATGATTACAACTAATTAATTTTTCTGGCAACTATAATTAATAATCTCCAGCCTTCTGCTTCAGGAAATTTCAGCCACAAAGACAATGAAAGACTGTTCAATGCAAATAATAAAGACTTTCATACATGGAAAGATCTTTCAAAACTATTGGCAATTAATGAAAAATATATGTCCAGAAACTGCAGGTGCTCAACCAATTTCAAATGACATAGCCTTTAGCTGTCCAACCAGCAAAAGAAATAACAATAAAATAGACAGAACTCTGTTACTCAAATATAAAATTCAATGTAAATGTTAGAACTATCAATTAAAATAAAGTGTAATATCAAAAAGTACAGAAATAATAAATTGGGAGAATGTAATAGAGGTTTAATTTTTGTATGTCTAGTTTTATCCTTAAGCTCAAACTGACTAGTTTATAGTTAAAATATATCAATCTTTATATTTGTCAGAGGAAGTTAATATAGTTACAAAATTAACCTAAATCTAAACTGCCCATTCTGCAAGCACTAAAACTAGTTAAATCTTTTATTTCCTGAAACCATAATTTCTCAAGCACTGGGCTATATTCTCATTATATAAACTACTTTTCATTTACTTTAATACAGCTTTTTAAAATTTTATTTGCAAACCATGACTTTGTATGAATACTGGAAATTGTACTGAATCATTTGTAAGAACTGAGTTGAATTTTGGGAAGATAGTGACTGGCAATAAATCTGGAAAATGTTTTCTACTATTTTCTCCAACCCTATGTGCATTTACCTGGGGCACAATCTCCTGTTGGCCAATTCTCTCAACAGCTCTGCTAGTGAATGCTAGCTAACTAAAGAGCTCCCTTCCAAGTCTAACACCTGAACAATCCATAGATTTCATCAGAAAGTCAAAACTAGATGGTAACATGTATCAGATAATTACTCAAAACATCAAATCTTTCCTTCCCAGGTAATAGTTTATTTAATATGCAACACATCAAAAACATATCTTATGTCTTTTCAGTATTCTTATATATTTGAAATCATATCTTATTCTGTCCATTTATCTTTGCAGGCCTGAGTTTAAAGCTCTTTCTCCCCTACATGGATAAGCATGTCATCTGTAATGAACACCATGTAGAGCGTTCTTGCAGATATCTTGGTCTGCCACATACCACATCTTAGAGGTCCCTTCTTTACCAGGTCCCCCTGACATTCTTCTGTTGACAGAGCATCAAGCCACTCTCATGAAATTAGATAATTACTCCATGTGCAAGCATCTCTATCTGAATCTCTGGAAACCAAATCATGCATCACCAAGGATAGTTTCACATGCTGTGTATGACATCCAAAACAGAGCTTTCATTTCTACTCTTGATAAGATGGAAAAATTCCCTTCACCTGGGCAATGCCAGTAAGTTACGTGTATGCCTCATTCTCTTGTGACATGTGTCACGTTTTCAATGAAATGAAAAGCATATTGTAAGCCTATTTCTCAGCTGTGACATGCTGTCTAAGGCTCTGGGATGGCTCAAGTTGGAAAATATGCCTTTCCCTTCACAAAGTGAAATACCACACGTCAGGAAAGCTGAGGCCCCTGTGGGCTTGCTTACTTGTGGTTTACTGAAACAGTAACAGCCAAGGAAAGTCACACATAATTAAAATATATCTTTATTTAGCTTTAAAGAAAGGATGTACCTGACAGCGACTTATTCAGTGCTAGAATAATTCAAAACAACTTCAATTCCTTCAACTACTGTATGATATTTTATTTTTAAATCTCAGATAGCATTCATCAAAGCGAGTAGCTACAGCTTTCTTCAGACTTTAGCATGAATGTCAAGAGGCATTCAGAGTTCTCAAACTTCATATTGGAAACATCTGGGTACTTCAAAAAATACCAATCCCTGTGTTCCACCCCAGATATTGCAATTTAATTGGTCCCTGTGTGGCCTGGGCTTGGGCTCAATTGATCCTCAGATGATTTTAAAGTATAGCCAAATTTGGGAACCACTAGCCTATAGGAATACTGATTTCTATAGCACTATGTAGGCAATAGGTGATACTTACTAGGATCCCACTGTTATCTGTCATGGTGAGGGAATGATATTCAGGCTAATTAATATTACCAATAATTGTTAACACATATTAAAGTGTCAGGCACTTTCCCAAGATTTTATCTAATCTTCATCCTGCAAGATACGTATTATTATTACTACCATCTCACAGATGGGGAAACGGAGGGTCAGAAAGGAATTAGAGTGACAATCAAAATATGGTGTCACATAAAACCAATTTGCCTAGGGCAAGACTGGAGGGTTTTGGGAAATTGCCTCAGAGGCATGTTGCTTTCTTTGAAAAGCACCACAGTGAAGGAAAATTCCTTTGTGAGGGGCATTCTAGAAAAAATTTTAAAATCGCAAGGTTTCAAGCCATTGAGATAACCAAAAAATGTTTGAGAATGTTCCTGTGTCAAGGACACTAAGAGAGTTGTCCCCGTAAACTATAGCTGGGAATTGTTACCCACATCCTCTGGCAGTGAGCCTACATTAGAGAGACAGAACTTCTGGAATGTCTCACCGGCTGGCCAAGCGTAGAAACAGCGAAAGGAAGCTGCCATTCTTGATGGTGGCTGCCACCAGAAGTTGAGGTTGTGTTGAGCCAGGGAAGAAACCTCATTGCATGGGAACTCTTTCTTTTTCTGCCTTCTCTAATTGGGAAATGGGTTATATTACCCTTCCACACACATAGAGCTCCTACCCAGCCTTAGTATCTTTTGTCATTTTTCTCACTGAAGAGAAATTTAGCTCCAACAGAAAAAAAAAAACAGAAAATCACCAGAACTCTAGTTAAATTTGCATTGCAAAACTCAAGCCATTGAGACTCAAAAAAGTAAAGTAGTATCCAGATTCATGGCCTCATCAAAAGAGATATATGAGACAATAATAATAATGAAACAGTGGAAGTAGATAGCATTTAAGGAACATTGCTATAGGTCAGTCACCAAGCTACATGTTTTATATCCATTCTTTTTTTTTAACTTCTTGCATATATTTTTTCATGTAAATAAACCCACATGCATAGGGTTTGTTTACGAAAATGAAATCATACAAAATATATTTTTTACATCCCCCTTTCCCATTTAATAATAACTTAGAGCAGGAGTTGTGAAGTATATAAATTCTTTCATTTAAAACATCCAAAAATCTCATGAGGATTCTTTTCATCATATATAAGGAACGAAGTTTATGGAGTTTAGGTGAGTAAAACGCTAGGTGACCAAATCTGCCTTGGCTTTTGTTGTGTTATTAGCTGATATTTGAACTTACAAGCTTAGTTCTCTCATAAGAACCCTCCTTTTCTTATGTCTGCATGTGTCATGGAAGAGTTTTGCTTCTTTTGCAAGGAACAGAAACCTCACTCAGATTAGGCTAAGCCAAAGGACTCTCTATCGGCTCATACAACCTAAGTACAAGGAGAGAGCCAGGCACTAGTGTAAATGTCAGGAGTCCTTTCCATCTCTATCTTGTGTGCCTGCTTCTCTTTGGGTGGAGGTCTCTTTCTCCTCTAAGGTAAACAAGTATTCTTCACTCTGCTGGAAAAAGCCACCGACAGGTCCAACTTATCTCTCCTAGTTCATGATTCCAGAGAGGAAAAAACTCTTCCTCCAACTTCAGTATGAAGAAACACAGGGTGGTTCACTGACTAGCCCAGCCTGGACCCCCTGTGTATAGCTCCAGACCAATCACTGTGGCCTGAACATCCAAAGCATGTGCCCACCCATCCAATCAAAAAGTCGGGACTGTGTGATTGGCAGCCTCTCCAGAACCACATGATGGGAGGGAGAAAGGAGCAATCCCCTTAAGAAGGAGTGGGAAGCACGGTTATTAAAGTAAGGAACCCAGGACCCAGAAAAACAACAGATGCCCACTAGATCAGTACTTCTCAAATTTTAATGTGTTTACATATCACCTGGAGATCTTGTTAAAATGGAGATTCTGATGCTGAAGGTCGGAGACTGGGCCTGAGCGTCTGAATTTCTACCAAGTTCCCAGGTAATGCTAATGCTCTAGTCCGTGGCTGACATTTTGAATAGCAAGGCACTGCCCTTCTTTCACTCCATGGCCCACAACTGTCTAACCCAGTAGATGCCCTAAGGTTTGCGGTTCATCAACAGGGACAAATGCAATCTCACATGTTTTGTCTGAGTGTGGTGCCTCCTCGGTGCCAGCTGTGTTCCCGTCACAACACTGAAATAGCAGAGGTGTTGCGTGTCAGGATTGAGACATATTGGCCGTTCATAGCGATAAAAACACTTTAGAGTCTCATAGCACCTTTCATTCCAAAGTGTTTCAGAAGCTGTATACATACATTCAGCACTACAGAAAGATGATAGAAGCGGCGGACTCCAGGGGGTGCTTGCCGGGGGGCGGGGGGGAGACTGCCTAAACCTAGGACAGCAAGACATTTCTTTGTTAAAGGTAACACACCATCAAAGTTTTGTAAAGCAAAAAAAATCTTTAAGGTCAAGTTCGAAGATGACGGTTCATAGGTTAATGTTTGGAATCATTTTCCTGAAAGCATCTTCTCTCAATATGTTGGTTTTGGCCATAAAAAGTGGCTCCATAAGGCTGATATGAGGGGTCTGGGAACACAGAGAGAAAAGCAAGAAAAAAGAAACCAGCTAAACAGAGAAGATTAAAAATGTTATTAGGAAATCTGCAAAGTCTGAATCCAGTACCTCCAATCTGTATAGGCTATGTAGGGCTACTTAATGAAACAATTAAGTTTTAAAATCTTAGCGGGCAGCATTCCATCACATGTTCTCTGGCATGGGAAGTAACTTTTTGTTTGCGGAGCATTTAGTAGAAGAAATAACTTTTCAAGCTTTACAAAAAGCAAACACCTAACCTGACCTTAACTATACCTGATGGTAACATAGGGAGTTGAAATATGATCCCCCCCCCCAGAAAAGTCACTTTATGACAAAGTTTGAAAATGGAAACTCCTAATGACTCCAGGAGTGTTTTGTCTTTAAAATAAATCAATTTTCTAGTGCTGCTGTTCTCCATTTGTTATCAGAGACTCCTGGGGGGCTTCTAGTCCTTGGAAGGAGTTCTATTTTCACTTCTTTGGCTCCTGAGTCTACATCAGCCTGATAAATGAAGACACAAAAACTCCTACAAGATAGTTTAAAAGGTGTGTGGCCACCTGCCAGGGTAGCACATATCAAATTAAAAGGACAAGGAGAGAAATCCTTTTGCTATTTCATATTTCCTGGTGTTTCCCATGAACTCATTTCAATGACCTTGGTTGTGGGAAAAAAAGTGCTTATTTATGAACATTCAGAAAAATTTCAAGATAACAAGAAAAAGAGAACAGGAATTCTTAGAGCAGAAGTCCATTTTTCATTCTTTTTTTTTTTTTATTCAGTATCCTCTTATCTTATTTCTCCTCCCACTCTCACTTGAGACAAGGTGGTGAAACTTTACCCAGCTAGCAGATACCAGTGCTTTCTCCATCAGAAGAACATAATCTTGAGTTATGGTACTCTTTTGTCAGAGTGAAAAGCATCCTGTTTGTAAATCCCAGAAAGGTATTTTTTAGTATATGTATTTTCTTTCTAACTGAAACTCCTCATTTCCATCAGGAATTACATTAAAATGGCATGTTACTGTTGTTCCCTCAGACCGTAATTTTGGACCCTTGGCAAAGTTCTGCTCAAACACCTATTTTTATAAATCATGGGTAGGACCGATGTATCTGGTTATCTCTCAGAATTCTGTCAGTTCCACAACTGGAAATGGTGCTGCCATCTCACTCCAGGGGAAGGTGGTGGTGAAGTGCAGGCTTCAGATAAGGATTTATACCGAGAGGCCAGCCCCAGAAAGTACTCAGAAGATAGTAGACAGAAGGCAGACAAGGAGAAAGTTACAGACATAAAATTAGAGTTATTTTAATCATGCAAATAAATGAGTGTGCTCCATTCTGGTTTGCTTTTACATTTGACAATAAAAGAAACAAAATCAAATTTATACTTCGTAGATTAAAATAATCTAATATGTCAGCTTGGAATTAATGATATAAAAACAAAGGAAAAGTTGCCAGTTAAATGCATATGTTTTAATCAATTAATTTTTATTTATTTAGGGAAGGAAGGCAGGAAGAAAAAGATAAATAGAAAAATACAGAAAGGAAAAAAGAGGAAAGGAGAAGGGAAAGATGAAAGAGAGAAGAAGGCAGGAGAAGGGAGGGTAATGCAAGCAGGAGAACACCACATTCCCCATCTGTTCCCCCCCACCAAAATCTTCATCCAGATTATACCAGAGCAAAATGTCAGAGAAAGTTGCATTGACCTTCCATCTCGGAGTTGATCACTTCTTGGCCTATTATCCGGAGCAACTCACTTGGTTCACCTGAGCCTTGACATTGTCATCTTTACCAGAGTCATAATATCAAGATCATACAGTATCCATCCTTTTTTTCCCTGAAGATTGCATCCTCCAGGATCATCCATGTTGTCATATGCCTCAGGACCTCATTTCTTCTTATTGCTAATAATATTCGACCGTGTATATATATATACCACATTTTGCTTATCCACTCGTCTGTTGATGGGCACTTGGATTGCTTCCATCTTTTAGCAATTGGAAATAATGTCACTATAAACATCGGTGTGCAAATGTCTGTTCATCACGTCTTTCAGCTCTCCTGGGTATATATCGAGTAGTGGTATTGCCAGGGCCATGTTTAGTTTTCTGAGGAGCCACCAAACTACCTTCCATAGCAGCTGTACAGTCCCTCCAGCAGTGATTAAGAATTCCATTGTATCCACATCCTCTCCAACATTTGTAGTTCCCTATTTGTTTAATGACAGTCATTTTACAGATGTGAGGTGATATCTCAATGTAGTTTTAATTTGCATTTTGGTTAAATGCATATTTTAAGCAATGGAGTTTTGGGACTCACCCTTGTTTGAATGGTGATTTTATTCATTTACTAATGGTCCATTTCCTTCTCAAAAGTTTAAGTTGATTCACATGTAACTAATGTCGACTGCCCAAATATGAATTGAGAGTCTACTCCATCCAGGCACAGTTTCAGGAACTGGGGATTGTTGATAAGCCAGATAAGCATGTCTCTACCTCTCAGATCTTATCATCCAGTACTATGGTCTAGTTTAATATGGTTTCTAAGTTTTGCAAGTATGGACTACTGACACTAGAACAGTGATATTAAGACCTCTGAGGCCATTGAATTATCAGCCACCTTATAGACAGCAACTTATTGAGTGGAAGTATTTAAAAAATGTACTGTACTCATCTTTAAATTCTATTAAGTTTCCTTCTGCTCTCTGAGTCCACTCTCCTCAAAGACAGCGTAACATGGACAACATAATACTTCTAGAGCTCAGTTGAACAGCTTCAGTATCATTCAATTCAACCCATAAACATTTTATTGAGTGTCTCTGAAGTACAAAGCACATGGTATGGTCCCCCAAAGGTCACAAAACCAGCCAAGATGCGGTGCCCACTCCAGCGGTATTTACGTATGTGAAGAACAGCAACAGAAAGCAGAAAGCGGTGAACCATAATGGAGGTTTACACTTGAGTTCCGGGTACATGAGGGAGGAAAAGGTTAACTTTAGCTGAGATGACTCCTATGGAAGTCGAAATATCGAGACTCCATGAGGGATAAATGATCTCATCAGACAGGTTGGGGTAAGGGCAAAGTGTAACAGTTAAGATTTGACAATACAAAGTGATGGTCAGAATTCTGATTCTCTCTCTTACTAGCCCTATGTCGAGGGTCAGTTTCTTACAGCTCAGATATGTCCTTTGTAAAGGGGATAATAAGAGTACATCATAGGGGGCATGCATGGGTGGTTCAGTGGCAGAATGTTTACCTTACATTCAGGAAACCTGGGTTCGATTCCTGCACCGTGCACTGCCCCCCCCCAAAAAAAGTACATCATAGGATCTGTGTGAGGTTTAAATAAGATGATTCATGTAAAGTACTTTACACAGTACTAGTGCCTGTAGTATAATAACTATTCAATAAATATTAGTCTCTACTATTGTTAGAGAGCCAGCACAGAGGAATGGAACAGAAGTAGAAGGTACGCTTGAAGAATAGCTAATAAGGTGCATGAAGGAGTCTATTGAAAAAGGAAGGTTAAAGGGCAAATTGCTAAGGTCCTTAAAATAAAAGTAATATCGTCTTTATTGCATATGAAATAAGAAGCCACCCATGAGTTTGGAGTAAAAGAGTAAGTGACATAACCATATCATAGTTAAATTTTTTCACTCACCAATTTTAAGATAATATTTCTGAAATCTTTTTTAGTTATATAGTTGTACAATGATCATGGTTTTGAGTACTACTAATTATAATTGCTACTTTGACCAAGCACTTACTAGGCACAAACATTGTGCTAGGTACTCAGCATAAATATTTTTCATTTAATCTTTATCAAAAAGTCCTATGAGTCATGTGTAATCAGACTCATATAACAGACGAGAAAATTGAGGCTCAGAGAGATTAAGAAAAGCCCAAGTTTGTACACCTAAAAGAAAAATGAGTACTATGAACGATGACTCAGCAAACTTCATAGTAGGGTTCTGGTTCATTCTATCCTAATAGTTACCACACCACAGTGCATTTGACTTGCTTAATTGTCTGTTACCTTCAGCTAGGTGAAAGTCCCATTGAATCGGGCACTACACGTGTGACATCATTGTATTCTAGGCACTCGGTAATCATATGGTGAATAAATGAATGAATGCAATTTTATGGTGGCATTTTCATGGGATGGCATATTTATAAGGCTCATCTGACTCACTGCCACCCTATTAGAGTACATAAGAGAATATTTGTGCGTAGAGTTTATATTTTCACTTTCTAAAATACCATAATACAATTAGAATAAATTCAAGAATTTTTATGTATAACAAGTTAAAAAAGCAGATAAATACAAGACTTTCAGAATGTTTAAATCTGAACGCTTGTATTTGTGCTGTCAAGAAAACCACGCTCTTTAAAAAGTAATTGACATCTTCTAGACAAAGGAATCTTCACATTTCTCTTTGGAAAAAAGTCATTTAAAAAAAATTATAGGGCGGCTGCCGTGGCTCAGCAGGCAGAGCTCCGACCTGCCGTGCTGGAGGTCTGGAGTTCGATCCCTGGTGCCTCCTGCCCATATGCAAATTAAAAAAAAAAATTATAAAATCTTTCTGCATACAAAACAAAGGTAGAAAAGTGAAACACAATTAATAACTGAATTAAAATGGGCAATCAATAAGACTACAAAAAATGCAAATACGGTCACGCTGGCCGATGTTGATTCTCTGGCTCCAGACCAATCTGACAGAAACAGAAGTTATATTGTCATTTAGCTGATATATTAAAACTGATATTATCTGATAAACAGTACTACAGATAATCTTAAATGCCTTTCAGTTAAAAAGTGGAAAGCCCATAAGACAATTTGAATTTTTCCAGGTTTACAACCCAAATAGCCTTTTTCTTTGGCTCAGTATACACAACATGAGGCTTAAGGTGGTTCATAATCGCAAAGAGCTGAAAGAATCAAGTTTAGGATTTAAAAATTACCAGTAATAATCCAAAAGGAGGATAATGCAAACAGAAAAATATACATATATATGAATACATATGAATATAAAATATACATATAAATTCATCCAGGTTGGAATTTAAGTTTCTGCATTATGATTTCTATACCTTCCATGCTTTCTATAGTTGTAATAAAGAGTCTGACCCCATTTATAATGTTTGACTGCGGACAGCTTTCAAGCCTCAACACCCCTCCTTACCCTTCTGCCCGCATCTGGGCAAGATGATACGCAAGCCTGGGTGCTCCCTCCTTTGATGCTGGTGGGAAGTTCAAACCAGGCAAACCCTGGCCCCTTGTGCAGACACCCTCACCAGCCCCATCCACTGAGTACTAATAAAAGCCAAGCCAATTTCCTTTCTCTACTCTCTCAAACTGTTTTTGGACCTGCTTGGGAAACTGTCCTGCAATCCTCAAAAGCCTCATTAAGTAAATAACAAATCTTTTCATACCTTCTCACGGCGTGTGTGGCTTCATCCGTCTCAACATCAGGACCGAATTTTGTGTTGGGAGCTCATCTCATCTCTACAAGTTGACCTCAACAGGCAATATAATTTGTCTTTAGAACTAAAACAACACAACAAACATAAAATGAACAAAGGAGTTGTTGTACCTTATCAGCATATCTCATCTCTCTGTTACACATGCACACGTGCACACAGCAAAGTAAAATAAAGGTCACTTTTCGATGTATATTTCCTGGATATTTCAAAGAATAATTTTACATAAGACCACGGGAGACATGGACTTGCTGAAGAGCACAAATCTAGTAAAGCTAGTAGTGATGTGAACCCCAGAAGTTTGATTCCAGAACTATCTACCATAAAACTGGCCTCTTACCACCTCTTCTCTAAAATTAAAGAACATCACTTTTTTTCATAATCATATTTTGTGTTAGACTTGTTAGCTATTCCTTTTATGTGAACATTTTCTAAGTTTGTAACATCTTTCAAATGACCAAGCTCTAAACTAGATGCAAGCTCCAGGCTGGTCAGCATTATTGATTAAATTTATAAAGCATCCATCCCCATCTTTCCTTGTCCTAATAATGGCCTGATTTTTCTTCACCCTTCCATCTCTTCTCCCATGTAGCTCATATATTTCAAGAAACACTAACCTCATCCCTACCTCCAGGAGTGGACACCCTGGGTTTAAAGATAAGCGCAACATATCTGCCACAGTGATTGGGTCAGGAGCACAGACAAAAGGCAATCAGCACATGGCATTGCCCTGGCCACAAGGATTAGTTCAGGACTGGACAGATGACCTAATTTAAACGAATGAGATGCAAAAAAAAGTTTTGCCTAGAACTCCTGGGAAATAACTTTTCTTACTCAATAAAAAAAACTACCAGACATAGTTTTCACTTCCTCTAAAAGGAACTATATAGTTTAAAATACCTACAGTCATGAAGGTTTCCATGAAGGAAGCCAGACTGAGGATGAAGCCAATACACAGAGGAAAGCACAGCTGAGCAAACTGCAGAGAACCAGCCTGAGTCACTGGATTAAGCCAGCCTGAAGCTTGTCCTCTCTGTACTTTCCATCACGGGAGCTAATAATATTTAATTGCTTGTTTAAGCTGATTTAATTTTGTTTTCTGTTACTTGCAGTCCTAATTCAAACATGCCTAAAAAATGACTCCCTCTAGTGATTTTACTCTGTCCTACTCTTTCAGCAAACTTCTGTACAAAACACTCACCTTCTTGGTACCAATGCAACTTTCCTTATTCATGTTGAAAGGGAGGTCAATAACTTTTCTCTGAAATTTGTGCCTGTCAGTTTATATGTTTTATTTCTGGAAATATCTTTAACTTCCTTACTCCACTATTTCTTCATCACAGCTGGTCTCAGGCTTTCTCATAGCTTGTTCCTAAGCATCATGTTATAACAGGGATTGGTAGAAGGAAGCTCAGAGCAGCATGGAGACTGTTTTTAGTGTCTTATTCCTTCCACCCACTGAGTACTACCCCCATAGGGCCCTAAGGAAATGATTGAGTGGAGCACATGGGAAGTCACTGAAAGCTTAAATAAAGTTGATCAAGTTAAGCGCTTAGAGCGGTGAAATTTCAAACAGTAAAAAATAGGGGGCATCCAACAATTGGTAAATAATTTAATAAATCATGCTATAGGGGCTCTAAGAAATAGTATGCAATTTTTTTTTAATTAAGATTCTAGACACTATGGTCAAACATGAAGAAATATCTTAAGCCATTATACTAAGTGGGGGAAAAAATACAAAACTATATACACAATATTTATAATAACGTGATAGTCACAAGCAAAGTCAGAATATTTTAAAATCCGAAGCAAAACAAAACTTAATGGACAAAGCACCAAAAATATATTTACAATGGGGGCTCTAGTGACTTTTTCTTATTTTTTTCTCTTTCACGATTTTTACGGTACACATATTATTTATGAAATTAATGTTTTAACATATGGATGCTGTATTTTGTTTTTACTAACCGCATAAATGTTGACACATTTATTTGAGATGCACAAAGAAGATAAGAAGGTTAAGGAAGAAACATTTAACATCGCATAGCTTAAGGATCTCAGCGTACACTCCTCCAAAGAAGAGTTTCTAGGTCAAAGGACATGTCCAGTATCCAGCTGAGAATAACACATCACACCCCATAAAATTTAAATGCTGTCCCTTGGGTGTTAAAAAACAAAAGACCACCGTCCAGATCTTCTGGGTCATTTGACTTTTTTTCACTGTTTTTCAAAGCAGTAAAACCATGCAGGAAACCATATTTCTGGGGAGAGGGGAGAGGAGGGAAGGGCAAAGTTGTGAATCAGTCTGATTTAGCCAGACTGTGCAAGCGGCAGAAGGAAAGGCGACAAGGTATTGGATAACGCCAGGTTGCAAATCTGTGTATATCATTACTTTCCAAAGGTAAAAGCACAAAGTGAAAGTTGAAATGAGGGGGGACAAGGGGAAAATGAGGTGGAAGGTGATGGACTTGCAAAGATAGATGCCAGAGATAAGTATACAAAAGGACAAACGAGACACCAGAATTATGGATAGAGATAAAACAATTAATAGAAAGGACAGAAAGAAAGCGAGAAAAGGGAACAAAATGAGAAAAGATATTCCTAGTGGTGTCAGATGTGGTGATGGAAACCTTGGCGAGACCCTGGGAAGGAAAGGTGGAGGTGAATGACAAACGTACAATGTAATAATAAATCACCTTTTCTAGATCTTCTGCAGGAACAAATTTTCCAGAGATTTAGATTTGGTAAACAGACCAAGCTGGATCACAGTGAGGAACTTAGGGTATTTGAGATGTCAAACACCTGGAAGCCAAAGTTTGCCTCTAATGTTGAAAATACCACCACCCGTGGCTCATTTCAAATAACTGCAGTTCATAGAGGCTCCTCTAAAAAAACAAACAACAACAACAAAAAAAAACTAAGACAATATAAATTATAACAATAATAATTCTACTCAACTTTTGGAGCCTTGCTAATTTTTCCTGAGACCTCAAAACTATGTACTGTGATCATGCATATTTCGTATTATTAGTTAACATGTTTACATTTAGTATATGAAATCATCTCAATATTTCTTTATTAAAATATGATAAAAGTAGGGGGTGCAAGGGTATTTCCATGGTAGAATTCTCGCCTGCCATGCGGGAGACCTGGGTTCGATTCCCAGCCTGTGAACTGCTCCTCCAGAAAAACAAACAAACAAACAAAATTCAACAAAATGGTGCTC
Organism: Myrmecophaga tridactyla; assembly: GCA_004026745.1. Lineage (NCBI taxonomy): Eukaryota > Metazoa > Chordata > Mammalia > Pilosa > Myrmecophagidae > Myrmecophaga > Myrmecophaga tridactyla. The sequence goes on from PVIY010010279.1 coordinate 33,991, forward strand.
AAATAACAGGATATTCACATGGAAAAATAATAAAATGTGACCCCACCATACAGGATACAAAAAAGTAAATAAATAAAAATAAATAAATATATATATATATATGATAAAACTGTCAAACTGAAAGAGAAGCAAGTATGGAAATAATTTATATTTTCTGACTTTTAAAATTAAGATTCTTAAAGCACAAACTGTTACCTGGGTGCAAACTATGTGCTTTAAGTTACTTTATTAATTCTCAGGTCCAGTCATACCCTAAGCACAGTGATTAAGAGAATGGATTTGAGAGTGAAAAAGACCTGTATAGGTCCAGGATCCATAATTTATCTAAGTGTTAGCATGTTGCCTAACCTCTCTCACCCTGAATCTCTCAATCAATGAGATGAAAATAGTAGTACCTGCCTCATGTGTCTATTGTGAGGATTATATAAAATAATACATATGAAGTACTTAGCACAGTACCTGGCACGTAATAAGTATTCAATAAATGCTGCTAGTTCTTAAAGACACCATTATTTTTGTCAATATTCCAGTCCAGTAGTCCTGAAAACTGATGGGCTGAGAGTGAGAATTTTACTAAGATAGAAGGCATCATTTCTTACTTACTTAGTTGCTCACAGTATTTCAGGCACATGAGGTCCTTGATCTGGAGTGTATTAGCTCCTGTGCTTGGAGCACAGCCCCTACCATCTCCAGGCCCGCTTTACCTGGGTGACTCCTACTCATCCATCCCCCACACTCAGCTAAGACCTGGTTTCCTCCTAGAGGTCAGCCTTCCCTCACTCTGAAGGCTGGGGTTGGTACCAAGTGGTCTATCTTCCCCTATGCTGTCCTCATCACAATACACGGTAATTTCATGTTTATTTTACTGATCTGTATTCCCTCATATTACACACAGAGAGACACTAACACATAATTTTAAGCTCTCTGAAAACATAAATCTATCTTCTCAGCCTTCATTTCTAGCCCGACCATGTAGTCAATGTGTGCCTGGCACGTATTAAGTTCTTAATAGGTGTGCTTTTGGAATAAATAACACACTGAAGATAGATGTGGAAAAGTTTTGGAAGTCTTGTGTCCAATATTGTATCATAAAATACCTACCCATCAGGAGCATCCAATAATGGAACTATTAAATTTGCCAACACTTGCCAAGCGTTTCCTACATAAAATAACTTGGCATGGTTATATAGATTAGAAAAAAAAATGCATAGAAATAGGCCAGACTGAGGTAGTCAGCTGAAGAAAGCAATTTAAATTATATGCCCTCCAGCAAGTTTTTATAAAAGTTAGTCCTACTTTCCTGAGTCCAGTTATTCTAATGTCTCCTTGAATAGAAGTCACTCTTATGGGAGAGAGTGACGCAAACTATCAGAAGTGCATAGAAAATTCAACTAATAAACATTGTGAGCATCTCCTACGTGTTAGGTATACAGGCAGATCAAAGAAAAATGAAACATAGCCTTTGCCTTTGATAGGTTAACAATCTAAGTGACGTGTCAGAAAAAGGGAATTTTACATCTACCTACCTCCCCCCATCAAATTCATTAATAAAGGACATTTGCTTGTAGTTTTCTTCTATTTTCTTAATTTTTCCTTGGAAGAATGCCATTATAAAATGAATGCAGGTACATATATTTCTTTTGCAACTGATATGAGCTGGGGTATTTGAGATAAAACATGCCAGGCTGCACACAAATGAATGATGAATTCAGTCTTTTGAAAATAAACCAATTTCTCCTATAGCACATGCTCAAAACATTCATCAAATAGACAAGATGATTTGTATATAACTTCTAAAAATTTACGCACAGCATCTAATTATTTTCCTTTTGGCAAGAGTTTCTCAGCACCTGTTGAAGCCATTATTGTTCTGTCCTTTGGGGACAATAGAATACATCGTCTCCCTCACCCCCTGCATTTTTCTCAAGATACACCATGAACTATCAAAACCTAGTAGATTCACTGCTGCACAACCTGAGCCATTTAACAGGTGGCTATTCCTGCTTCTCTTCCTCTTTCCCACCCCAGGAATGATGTAATAGATTTCCTTTTGTTTTCTTTTCTTTTCCCTTCTACAAACTTCCAAAGTACTGGGAATATTCTCAGGAGCAGACAGATGTTAACCCAGAAGAGTAATTCCATGAGCCTGCATAGAACAAGAACTTTGCTTGTGAAACAAGAGATAAATGGAACTTTTCCTGTTCCTTAAAACTGAAGAAGATGGGTAAGAATTATGAAGATATCAGCCTTTCTATAATGAACCAGATCAACAGAGAAAGTAAATTAGTTCCAACAAAATGATAGATCCATAATAGTTTATTACACAAACACTGATCATTTCCCTTTGAAAGTTAAGAAGTCTTTACTTGTGATTACCAAGTCTGCCTTTCCCGCACCAAGAAATGCTGGGAATAGGTCCTAGGCTGCTATGTGTATATAAAAGAAAGCTTTTGTTCTAATGCATTTAGGAACTGGAGCATAGTGGTTTCCAGCCACTGGATGGTGAGTATTCCCATCCTTTCTTCCTGCCATGCAGGTCTCAATTAGTGATAAAGTCTTATTTCAGATTCTGAGATTATGGTTCTATTTTCCATGATACCAAGATGTTCTATTGCATCATTCAGGATCCCAGAAGGAAAGAGACTCATTACAAATCACTCAAATTGAAGAGACTCATGTGAAACAAGAAATTACACAAATTTTGGGCAAGGTTAGGGAACGAACAAAGGATGGTGAGGCACCCAAATATACCAATAATGGAAAATCATTATTACTCCATGGAAGAAGAGAAAACAATGCTTCAGGGGTTCAGTGACACCTGATACTGTGAAGGAAAGACCACTTGGCAGGAGTTGTAGCCACAGGGGAGCAAAATAGGAGGAATAGGAAATAAATACACTGACCTCTCTCTCCCCTATCCTCCTGTGGGTCTCCTGTTGGAAGGTTGGAAATCAGCTGTTAGGGAATTCAGGTGGCAAAATCTATAGGGATCAGCCTCCTGGGTTGGTGGAAGCAAGGAGAATGGGTCAACAGTTCACTGGATCCCCCATCCCCACTGCTGGCCGCTGAGTCACTGACCAGGTAAATGGGGGAAGTTTTGATTTGGATGAAAGATTGAAAGAAGTTTTTCTTTGGATTGTACTCTACCTTTCAATACATAAAAGTAAGTCTCAGAAGAAATACCTGGAATTGACCATGCAAAATGCTACATAACTTCAGAAAAACTCAGACACGGGAGAAACCCGATCCCTCTGAAGTCTGAGCTGAAGGGTAAGGCTGGAAACAAGTAGATGTATTGAAAGTCTTTAGAAGAAGAAGTTAGAGATTTCCTTCACACCTCCTGTCACAGTCAGTGACTGCCCTGCCCACCCACCCATGCTCACCCCCAATTCCACAAGCTGGAGTAATAGCTCTCCCTTGAGCAGCTGAACCAGCCAGGTTTTTACCATAACACGGGTAAGAATGGAAGCTAAGTGAAGCACTATAAAAAAAATAAATAAAAATAAAGCACCATGGTAGTTGACACACTGTGGTGGTTTGGAGCTACGTACCCCAGAAAAAAACATGTTCTTAATCTTAATCCATTCCTGTGGGTGTGAACCCATTGTAATTAGAACCTTTCGATGTGGTTACTTCAGTTAAGGTGTGGCCCAGCCCAATCTGAATGGGTCTTAATCCTATTCCTGGAGTCTTTTATACAGAATGAAATTCAGACAGAGAAAAAAGCCATGAGAAGGAAGAAGCTGAAGGTCAACAGAACCCAGAAGAGAAGGAAGAGGCCACCATGTGCATTGCCATGTGGCAGAGGAGTCTAGAACCAAGGATCACCAGCAGACAGCTCTAGAATGCCAGTCTTGGGAAAGAAATCATCACTTCAATGACGCCTTGATTTGGAATTTTCCCTGCCTTGAAGTCATGAGCTAATAAATTCTCATTGTTTAAGTCAACCCATTGCATGGTATTTGCTTTGGCCATCAGGAAAACTAAACACACACCTAACACTGGGAACCTTTAGCTCCTCTCCCTACATGGATACCAAAAATCAGGCAGCCAGGCTTATATACATCTCAGCAGGAGACTAGGGTTCTTGCAGGAGATACGTACTGGCTTAAAAGAAAAGGCCTTGGTGGAAGGAAATTGAGCAGCAGATGTCAAGGAGGGAGGAAGGCTCACTTTCCATTGAATAACCTATTTCCTTTTTTGAGAAGTTTCAGGTTTACAGAAAAATCATGCAAAAAATACAGAGTTCCATATATCCCCTTCCACACATGCAGTTGTTCCTATTATTTATATTTTGCATTAGTGTAGTGTCTTTGTTACAATTGATGAATTACACTATTAACTATAATCCATAGTTTATATTAGGGGTCACTGTTTATGTTGTACAATCCGATGGGTTATTTTCTTGTATACTGTATGGTGGGGGTCACATTTCATTCTTTTTCCATGTGAGCACCCAGTTATTGCAGCACCATTTCTTGAAATTTTGTTTGATTGGGTTTCTTTTTGTTTGATTGCTTGTTTGTTTGTTTGGGAAGTGCATGGGTTAGGAATCGAACCCAGGTCTCCCGCATGGTAGGCGAGAATTCTACCACTGAATTACCCTTGCACCCCACATGTTTTGTTTGTTTATTTTTTAATTTTTATTTTAGTAACATATATACAACCTAAAATTTCCCCTTTTACTACATTCAAATATATCTTTCAGTTGTGTTAATTACATTCCCAATGTTGTACTACCCTCACTACCATTACCATATATTACCAAAACTTTGTCATCACCCCAAGCAGAAACTCTGTGCCAATTAAGCATTACCCCTACCCTGTACTGGGGAAGTCACAGATATGCCTAGTGGCCATCTCCTAGACAATGTTTCAGTCTGTTTTCCTTCTACAACCTCAGGGAAATGTTAGGTGATATGAAAAGGTCTGAACAGACCTTAAACCAGGGAACAAGGAGCACCAGATGCTTCTCGGGGCAGTAAATGCTCAGTGGCAGAACTCCTTCCCCCTGGGTGGGTAAATACCCTCTTCTAGCAACATAAACTGCTCTCTTATCTCTGACATGAAGTGAGGCATGTGGAGCTGCCATTCAATGATACTGACCTGAGCAGTTTGGCCTCCTGGAAGACCAGCCATGATGAGATCTCTTCTCCTGCTCTTTTTTGAACTCTTTGTGCTGTGTAAGAAATAAAGCAGTCATTTGTTGAAAGTTTCTGTTGTACTCAAGCCTGTGTTCCCACAATACATTCATGCAGCAACTCACTCCACTGATTTTGGTGCTGTGAGCAGGATGCACAGGAAAGTATGGAGTGGGTTGATTTATTTTTACCATTCTTTTCATAATTATTGCATTCTTTTTGTACTGAATATCTTTAGGCAACACAGGTCTCATGGCTTCATCTGCTAAACTGAAGGACCCCACCCTACCAGCCTGAGTAGAGGTATTGGCCCACCAGTGGGGGACCTGCAGCATGCTGTTTCCTTTCTTTGGAGGAGAGATGAAATAAGTGAGACTTCAAAAATTGCCCCACGAATGCCATGGAATTGGCTAGCTGGTTCCATGCTGAGATCAGTGAGATTGGGGGTCCACCACCTGGCATACACTCTCCTGGCTCATGGCTTCTTATATCTGCTCTCATTCTGGAACTAGGCATACCCACACTCAGGCCACACAGGCTGATCTTGAGATTACTGTGAGGCCAGTTATTATTCAGGAAACTATTAGAACTGAAGATAGGAGTGGACGCTGACAACAAAAGTATGAGCTTTCACAGTGAAGTAGATAAAGGATATGAAAGATAGATGTGGACAGAAGCCAGGAGAGGATCTCCTCTTGAAGCTGTGCCAACTTATGACAAGGGTACAATGACCAGCCTGGTCAGCCAAGCTGAGTGGAAAAGTTTTGGCCACCTGGCATCTAACCCTGTCCTCCAACAGACTCTCAGTCGATTGTAATTAAAACAGGAGGAAGGGCAGTTGTGGTGGGGATGGCAGGGCAGGAGCGGCACAGCCACAAGCTTTGTTTGGCTGGACTCTAAAGGGGGTCATATGAGTATGTCCCACTCTGGGTGATCTCCCCTGAATTCCAACTAAGCCAAGGAAGAAGCTATAGTGATGCTACAACAACTAGGTGTTGGCACATGGACATTCCATCCCCACCCAAGGGACTTAGCACCTCACCAGATTCCTATTTCACAGCAGAGCATTAATTTTATCAGAAGGGACCCTCCTGAGTTGGATGACAAACTGATTTTGCTCCTTGTCCCAGGGTTTCCCCTGGCAGATGTGATTGAGCAGTTCATTATACACTCCCTGCTTGGGGTGGGGGCTCCTGTGCTAGGAGAGTAGCCGCAGTGGTGCCTGGCAGGGGAGTCTGCCCAGCAGGTTGTGGAGGGACATATCTTATTCAGGAGGGTCCCAAAGCCTATGGGTCTGATCAGCAGCTGCCCATTCCTCTCATGACCCTCATTTGCCAAGCTATGTTCTTGTGGCTACTAGAGCAAGGGTTCCCTAAGAACACCATAGATGGACATTCAATGGAAAACATTAGGAAAAATATAAACTAGAAGGAGGGCTATGGACTGCACGGGGCCAATCTGCCCCTGCTTAACCCCTTCCCACAATCTCCAGATATAAGTAGTAGAAAAGGAAGAACCTGTAAATGTCCTACCTCTCCCTTCCAGATCCAACTGAAGAGTTGGGACCCCAAGAAGGACCTCTTTACAAAGACTTAACTATACTAAAAATGGCTTAAAGTGGGGCTAAGGGCCCAACCCACATCCCACCCTCACCCCCCATACCAAAGGCCATATGCCCCAGTCTTTTCTTTACATCTGGGGGCAGTAAACAAAGATTTATGACATTTTGGGATACAAGTTCCCAGGTCACTATTATTCCAGGAGATGCAGACGGGAAGGGGCAATGAATAGCATTGAGACGTTATGGTATGGGAACAAGAGGTTGCCCCTACTTTGTGGCTCAGTCCCCATGGCTTTTTGGTTACCTCTGTTGCCATGTTTCTGGCCTGGTAATGAATTGTTAGAGTTGATGTTCTGCACTGCTGCATCTCCCAGCAGCAACTGCAAAGATGGCCATCACAGTTGGGCAGGTAACAGGTCATATGCCCCCATGAGAATGCAGATGAGCCCCCTTGGCTCTTATGGTCCCAGACATTGTACTAGTTTGATATTAGCACCAGCATATTCCTCATCCCAGTATCCTCTTGGCACCCCCTTTATATTGAGTGGCATAGAAAGCAGGAATGGAGGAAGAGCAGGGATGCAAGAGGTAAAAGTGGCTATTTTAGCTGTCCTGTTTCTAGAAACTTTAGAGCCTGGATCTCCGTTTGAGCTAAACGTTTCTGCTGCTTGAACCATGCAAACTGGTCTCTCTGGCAGGAGGGAACAATAAAGTTCTTAGGTCCCTTGGCTTCTGGACCAAGAAATTACCAGACACAACCCAGAATAGCCCCATCTTTGAAAGGTAATTCTGGTGTGCTATTGGGCCTACGTGAAAATCAAAAGGATCACCAAGAGCTTCCAGGTCCTACTGAGGCCAAGATCCTCATCATGTCCTGGGTCTTAGGTAATTTAAACACTTGCCTAGGCAGTGCTGAAGAGCAGAGCATCATCAAATGGAAGTGGTACATTCAGGATTGTGCTCACCCAAGCCTCCAGGGAGTAACACACTTGCATGGGCAGTCCACCTCAACAATGATTCTGTTGCAACACTGAATGAGGGTTCTTTCCTCCATGCATTGGCATCTTGGGGGCCCAGACTTAAGGATGCCTCATCAGATGCTCAGCATTGGTTCACTGATGGATCAGCCAAGCCGACGCCAAGCCTCACATGAGGACATTGAACTTACCCTCGATGACATTCATGAAATAACTGAATTTCCTGTGGATGCTTCCACCACTGGATGGATTCATCATCAAATTGGGCATGGAAATTCTTATACTATGAAATTATGGGACCAAGAACATGGGGTATCTCTCATTAAAATGTGATGTCATCTTGGGCAGGCCACGATGGCTCAGCAGGCAGAGTTCTTACCTGCCATGCTGGAGATCCGGGTTCAATTCCTGGTGCCTGCCCCCCCACCCAAAATAAAGTGATATCATCTTACTGATCTGAGAGATGTCAATTACAAGCCAGAGCCTGAAAAGGACATTTAGGAGCTAAGCCCAGAGGGGCCACACCAAAGCAGCTCATGGCAAGTGGATGATATCAGTCCTCTACCGCCATCCCAATATATGTCCTATGCCTTGGTTGCAGTAGATGCCTATTCAGGCTGTGGCCTTGCCTTTCCGGTTCATCAGGCAGATGCAGTGTATACATGGGATAATTTGGAAAAGTAGGTTTGCCACCCCTTTGGATATCCAAATGATGTTTCCTCTGACCAAAGACCCCTACTTTACTGCACAATCCATTCAAAGATGGGCCCAGACTCACTAAATTAGATGGACCTTTCACATCACACACCAGCTATAGGCAGCCAGCATTGTGGAGAACTTTAACGGCTACCTGAAAAAGAGCTTTGATATCTACTCCCTGACACCTCTTACTGAATAGACCAAGCACCTCACTTGGGCCTTCTGGAATCTGAAATCAGCAATTCCCCACAAAGGAAACCCAGCCTTATTCCTCTTCCTAGCACAGGGAGGAGATTGGAGCTGGGACAGGGGAACCCAGATTTTGCCATGCTTTTACCCTTACACCTATCAAGAAGTGGACTGACTCTGAAACAGGGACCAAGGACTTGCTTCTCGAGGGCTCTCCTTTTCTCAGGGAACATTCTGCTTTTTAACTCATTATCCCCCACACACAATTCCCAGGGTGGGGTGAGGTTAGGGCAGCTAGGTGAAAGGGTGAGATGATGGAAGCAGACCAAGAAGAACTTAATGCACATGGGACCTGCAGCGTCTGTCACATACATACTAGGGATTAGTGGGTGACATCTACCCATGGTTAGGCCACCAGTTCCTTTGGGAATGGTCATGGAACACCTTCAAGGAGTCTGACAATTCCCATCCATCAGGAAGGGATGGAAGTTGGTCAGAAGATATGGGTAAGACACTCACATCAGTGGGAAAGGTGTGTGGTTATAGCTCAAGGACAGGGGCAGATAGACGGGTGGCCTTAGAAGGAAAAAATGTTACTGCAAATAGACCAAGAGAAGTGTCTCCAATAAGAGTGGTTGCAAGACCACCCCATCAGGACTAATTACTGCTCCCTTCTATTGTCTTCTATTTACAGATTTGATCTAGCAGCAACCTGGAAGGAAAACACCTTTCTTGAACAGACCAAGGATATCATGGCAGCAGGGAACCTAACCAACAGCTGGATCTGACATCTAATCCCTCAGTCCCTCTCTCTCCTCTTTGCCAAGTCCAGGCTGACACTCAGGAGCTGATTTTCCCTGCCTCACATTTGAATTAATGCCAGGAAGTCCTTCATTTACACCCTGTGACAAAGGCATACTTCTTCTCTACACCCTTGGACAAACTGTCAGGATGCAACAATTCCCGAAATAAAGAACTGGCAAATAGCTCAGACATCTTTCCAATTCACTATCTCAAGCAAAGCATGATTTGCCTGGGGAGTGGGGGGCAGGTCCATGATCCTGGATTCACCTCTTTCAACAGATCATTATTGCCCTGGCTGGGAGTAAGTGGCAATGAACACACGAGATGCATTCTGTCAGCCACCTTGACTGACATTGCTGAGTTTACAGCATGAGCCCCTCAGGCTCAGCAAAAATCATTAGACTCTTTATCCAAAATAGTGTCTGCTAATTGCATTGCCTTAGACTTCTTCCTAGCACAACAAGAAAGTGTATGTACAAGCGCTAACATGGGTTAAAACCTCAGAGAAGGTGGAACAGGAGGTGACTGAAATCCAATGGCAAGCCCACTAATTCAAAGTGAAAAAACAGATTCTTTATCGAACCTCGTCAGCTCTCTCCGAGGGGCTAGGGGAGTATGGATGCAACCGTTGCTTCAGATAAGCCTGATCACCAGGCTTGGAGTAATGGTATGTGTTTTAGTTTGCTAGCTGCTGGAATGCAATATACCAGAAACGGAATGGCTTTTAAAAGGGA
>PVIY010010279.1:44195-69397 GCA_004026745.1 Myrmecophaga tridactyla
CTTTATCTCCAAAGGTTGCTGGCTTGTGGACTCTCAGCATCTCATGGCTACATCATTCTGCTCTCTCTGAATCTGAATCTCTCATTCTCCAAAATGTTTCCTCTTTTATAGGACTTCAGAAACTAATCAAGACCGACTCAAATGGGTGGAGACATGTCATCCCTTAATCCAGTTTAACAACCATTCTTAACTAAATCACATCAACCAGGGAGATGATCTCATTAGTTTCACACATACAGCATTGAGTAGAGATTATTCTACCTTTATGAAATGGGATTTATATTAAAACATGACTTTTCTTAGGGGGCATACTTCCTTTCAAACCAGCACAGTATGCATAGGTAAAGCTCTTCTAATGAGTTGCAGCCATTGATGTTTCTAAACCTTTACTGTCAACATTGTTAAGAGCCACAGGCCACTAGACTGACATGGCCCCTCTTTCATGTCTGAGGTGAGAGGTGGGATTATGAAATGGAAGGTAACATGAAAGAGTAGACTAGGCCTAGTCAAGAGCCCAAGGGGTAGACTTGTAGGAGAAGTCACCGATACACTCAGTGGCCATATCCCAGCCCTCACCTACTCCCTGTTTCCTCTTCTATTGTGTGATAATAATTCAGTCTGTTTCCATTCCACAACCCAGGCGAGATGTTAGATCTAATGAAAAGATTTTACCAAACTTTAAGTCCAGAAACCAGGAACAAGCAGTCCCAGATGCTTCTCAGGGCAGGAAATTCTCAATGGTAGGACCCCACCCCTTAGGGTGGATAAATACCCTCCTCAGGCAGCACAAACTTAGCTCTCACCTCCAACACAAAGTCGGGTATGCAGAGCTGTCATCCACCAACACTGGCCCAAGCAACTTGGCCTTCCCAGGAAGCGGGCCATGATGGGATCTCTTCCCCTGCTCTTTTGGACCCCTTGTGCTATACAAGTAACAAAGCAGGCATTTGCTGACCGATACTGTTGTGCCTGAGCCTGTGTTGCCATAAGGCACCGTGTAGCGACCTGCTCCACACCCTGATCCCTGCTACCCGCTATGCTAGTTTTTGACTCCATGAATTTACTTATTCTAATTATTTCATATCAGGGAGGTCATACAATATTTGACTTTTTGTATCTGATTTATTGCCCTCAATATGACGCCTTCATAGTTCATCCATATTGTCCATGTGCCAGGACTTCATTTCTCCTCACAGCTGAATAATATATTCCACACCACCACTTGTTTATCGTTTTCATATGTTGGTGAACACCTGGGTCGCTTCCACTTTTGGAAATTATGAACAATACCACTGTGAACATCAAACTGAAAATATCTGAAGTCCCTACTTTCAATTCTTTGAGGTATGTACTTAGAAATGGATTGCTAACTCATGTGGTAATTCCATACTTAATTTTCAGTTAAACATATATATATTTAATATATACATTTATATGTATTGTATTTATATATATAAATATATCTAAAACACTTAACTTTTCAATTCTTTGAGGTATACACTTTTAAATGTATATTTGCTGAGTCATGTGGTAATTCCATACTTAACTTTCTGTATGAAGCAAGAGGACAGAAGACTTCCTAAAGGAAATAGTCAAAGAGAAAGGAAGGAAAGAAGAAAGTAAAGAAGAGAGGGAGGGAGGAAGGAGGGATGGAGGAAGAAAGAGAGAAATAAAGGGAGGAAAATTATGATTAATTAACTGATATATTTGATCAAATTGAAAGGAATTTTATAATTCTCAGAAATTTGGAGAATCGATTAGCTAATATACCTAAAAATAATGCAAACCAGAAAAAGAGAGAAAGAGTCAGGGATAAATATGTAATTAGAATAAACAACATGATCAGCTGAGAAAAATATTTGCTTAGCTGTCATACTGAATATTGCTTTAACCAGTGAGTGTGATTTAACTACATTGGGAGACTGTGGGTAGAAGAGCTTGGCAGGTTAAAAAAGTTAAATCCACATCTTCCAAAAAGAGATCATCTAAAAGATTGAAGAAAAGTAGGATTAGGATGTTACTTTAAAATATAGTGGTAAATACCAGACCCATCAGCTTTTGAAGAGTGAGAATTCAGGAAGGATTGGACAGGGACTGATAGAAAACACTTGTAGTTAAATGCTTGATGATAAATGTAATATGTTATATACTTTATATATGTGTGTGTGTATATATACAGGCATGTCCCATGCTCGTAATTTTCAGTTCATCAAAAATGGAGTGTAGATTAACATTTACCTATTCCTGGTATTATTTTTATTTACTTATGCTGACTGGCAGTGCATATTCTCAGGATTGTAAATGCTTTCAAGTGGGAAAACTGTCAAAATACGTTAGGGAATATCTCTAGGGCCTTCAACGATTTCTATTCTGTCTTGTGTGAGAGCTAAATTGACTGATTCGTGTAAGGACAAAAGGACAATTTCAGGTAGATAACTTACGGTTGTTTATATTTGTTAACTGTTTACAATATAGTCCTGATTATATAAAATAACATAATTCTCAGTAATTTTTATCCATATGTTGAAGTGGTTTACTTTTGCTTATTTGATGAAATATCCTTTACCAAATTTTGCTTGACTTTTCCATATATCTCCATTAAAAGCTCCATTATAATCCTGCATGCTATTTTAAAATGTTAGGTTTTTTTTAAATATTTTATTGAGAAATATTCACACATGTACAGTCCAACCATATTATACAATCAATGGCTCACAATATAATCACACAGTTGTGTATGCTTCACAGTGATCATTTTTAGAACATTTGCATCACTCCAGAAAAAGAAATAAAATGCAAAAAAAAAAGAACACATACATTCCCATACTCCTTACCCCTCTCTCTCATTGACCCACAGTATTTCAATCTACCCAGTTTTTACCCTTTATCTCTCCCTATTATTTATTTATATTTTATCCTTATTTTTTTTCCTCACCTGTCCATACCCTGGATAAAATGAGCATCAGATACAAGGTTTTCACAATGACACAGTCACATTGCAAAAGCTATATAGTTATACAGTCTTCTTCAAGAGTGAAGGCTACTGAAACACAGTTCAAAAATTTCAGGTACTTCCCCCTAGCCACTCTAATTCACCATAAAATAAAAAGGGGTATCTATATAACGCATTAAAGAATAACTTCCAGGATAACCTCTTGACTCCGTTTGAAATCTCTCAGCCACTCCCACAGAGATTTTATTTTGTCTCATTTCTCTCTTCCCCCTTTTGTTCAAGAAGGATTTCTCATCCCCATAATGCTGGGACCCAGCTCTTCCCCAGGAGTCAGGGCCCATGTTGCCAGGGAGATTTACACCTCTGGGAGTGATGTTCCACATTGGGGAGTAGGCGAAGGGCAATGAGTTTACCTGCCAAGTTGGCTTAGAGAGAGAGAGGGCACATCTGAGGAACAGAAGAGGTTCTCTTGGGGTGATTCTTAGGCATAATTATCAGTAGGCTTAGCTTCCCCTTTGCATGAATAAGCTTCATAGGGGCAAACCCCAAATTTGAGGGCTCAGCCTATTGATACGTTTGTTCCCACTCTCGTGAGAATATCAGGAATTTCCCAGATGGGGGAGTTTAATATTTCCTCCTTTCTCCCCAGTCCCCCAAGGGGATTTTGCAAATACTTTTTTATTCTCTGCCCAAATTACTCTGGGATATAATGGGGAATCACGCTAACCTGTACAAACCAACAAGATTTTACACCCTTCAAGATTCCATGTGATTATGTTGTTCAAGTCAACAGACCATACAAGTTAAACTAGAAAATGTGCTCCTCAAAATATAAGTTTTGCACCCAATAAACATCTCTCCCTTTGGTCTCACACAAAGGTTGAAGTTTGATAATATGGGCCACATCATCCTTTACCTTTTATTCTGATTTACCTTAGTCCTATCCAGATCAGCTTCATTCATATCTCTACTCAAAGTCTGATCACTTTTTCAGCTTTTTAACTGTTAAAGCATTAGGCTTTAGGCTTCAAACATATAAACCTCTGTTATCAGGTTTAAAAATCCATAAAGGCCTATGAGTTTTCCAAGGTAATATCAGGTAATACAAATAGTGGTTTTTAAAATGGTAGTAGCCATGGGCTTTGCTAATGTATTTTCTTAATACTGAAAAAAAAATTTACCACTTTATATATATATATATATATCATACATATTTTAAAATATGTAAATTTTTAAATATTTTTTTAAAACTTGAGCACAGCTGATTTTACATATCACATATAAAAACACAGACTCGTTTTTACACTGCGGCCTTAAAAATTCTTTCAAGTAGAGTAATAGCCCTCACATGAGCAGCTATTAAAGATTCAAGGACACATTCCATTAGAACTACTCTTAGATAATCGGTCTCAACAAAGTTGGTGATTTTAATATGTGCCAACAAGTAATGTGTACACTTCTCCCCTTATCTAAACTAAGAGAATAGCTATTACTATGTGTACACTTCTCCCCTCATCTAAACCAAGAGAATAACGACTACTACTTATTGTGAGAATAAGCAGTTAAGCGTGCAAAAGATAACCTGTTATGAAGTCTAGGAAAGATGATATTTTTGTATATGTCGTGGCTACAGGTAGAATGACAGCTAAGTTCAAACCAAGAACATTCCTCAACAAATTCATTACCTTTAATTAAATTCAGCAGGAAAAAGCCCAGGCTCAGAAGTCAGCCTGGGTTTGAACCTTGATTCTGTGCTTACTGTCAGTATAATCTTAGTCAAATGCCTACAGTCTTTTTTCACTCATCTATAGAATGCTCTGAGACACCTACCTCACCGTAATAATTACTTGAGAAAAAATACAGGATGTGCTTAGCATAGTGCTTGGCACAAAGTAAACACTCAATAAGTGTTAGTTATATTGTTATCAATAATAATTATACTTTAAAATGTATGCACTTTAAAGTTACAGATAGATTACTTAAGTGGTGGATTAATGCCTTGATTTTAAGGTCTTAGGGAAAATTTTTAAGCTTTTAATCAATTTCATTTATTTGCCTTTTACTAATACTGTGATTTTCAAAGTCTTTTTTTTAAACACGATATTACTTTGATAGAGATTAAAATTTAAATTAAAAAAAATAATGAAGCAGAAGGCTAAACTTCACAAGAGTAAAAAGATAAGTTGAACAGAGCAGAACAATTAGAATCCAATATGTAAGCTGAAAAGAGACCATTTGACCAAAAAATCGAAAACCCTAAAGGTCACTACACAGAAAAAATGTAAAGCACAAGGTATGGTATTACCAAAGGAGTCGTTTCAGTCTCAACCTGGAGTGCTTAAATACATCTCAATTACATTCTGGAATATTTACAGTTTCTGCCTATTTAGCTTTTACATAACATGCGAATCTTTTGCGCCTTCCATATTCACGGAAAGAGCTAGGCACCTGTGGATCTATTGTTTGTACGAAGAACTTAATGCAAAATTCAATGACGTTTCCATAGCTCCCTTGCAAAGTGTGACTTGGTGGTAAGGGGCCCCTAATGTGCTCCCAAAGGTGAACATCAACTAGAAAGCATCGATGCTTTAGTTTGCTGGGCTGCCCAACAAAATATCCCTGACTGAGTGTTCTAGTCTGCTAGCTGCTGGAATGCAATATACCAAAAACAGAATGGCTTTTAAAAAGGGGAATTTAACGAGTTGCTAGTTTACAGTTCTAAGGCCGAGAAAATGTCCCAGTCAAAACAAGTCTATAGAAATGTCCAATCAAAGGCATCCGGGGAAAGATACCTTGGTTCAAGAAGGCCGATGAAGTTCAGGGTTTCTCTCTCAGGTGAGAAGGCACATGGCAAACACAGTCAGGGCTTCTCTCTCGGCTGGAAGGGCACATGGCGAATACAACATCATCTTCTAGCTTTCTCTCCTGGCTTCTGGTTTCATGAAGCTCCCCAGGAGGCGTCTTCCTTCTTCATCTCCAAAGGTAGCTGGCTGGTGGACTCTCTGCTTCATAGTATTGCTCTCTCTGAATCTCTCATTCTCCAAAATGTTTCCTCTTTTATAGGACTTCAGAAACTAATCAAGACCCACTCAAACGGGTGGAGACATGTTGTCCCTTAATCCAGTTTAACAACCACTCTTGACTAAATCACATCAACCAGGGAGATGATCTCATTACAGTTTCAAATATACAGTATTGAATAGGGATTATTCTACCTTTATGAAATGGGATTTATATTAAAACATGGCTTTTCTTAGGGGACATGCTTCCTTTCAAACCAGCGCACTGAGTGGTTTAGAACAACAGAAATTTATCGTCTCCCAGCTCTGGAAGCTAGAAGTCCAAAATCAAAGTGTTTGGAAGTCCATGCTTCCTCTGAAGTCTGTGGGCTACTGGCCATGGCTTGCCTGTAATTGACATTCTTCGGCTTATGACATAACTCAATCTCTGCATCCATCACATAGCCGTCTTTTTTCTCCTACTGACTGTGTCCAAATTTCTTATTCTTATAAGGACACCACTCATCCAATTTGGTCTCACCATATCTAATAACATCGTTAAAAAGTCCATTTCCAAATAGGATCACATTCATGGGTCCTGGGGTTAGGACTTGAACATGTCTTTTGGGGAGACACAATCTATTTCGTGATAATCAGTGTTAGGAGAGTAAGAGGCAGAGATGCTGCTAGTCGGAAGCAAAAGTGTGGGATAGCATTGCTCCTTCCAATGTCCACTCTAGGAACTGGAAAGACAACATAAAGCTTCCTGTTCTTTCTCTAATTACTTGAAATATCCAAAAATGTATTCTAAAATTGTATATTTCATTCATAGTTGCAAATATCCTTGTTAGCCATAGGTTAACAGAGGAAAAATTATTCAAATGCTTTCAGGACAAAACAAATCTATGTTTATTTACTTGGGCATTAGAATTATCAGCAACCTTTCCTAAGATTCTTTTTGGACACTCGATATTTGTTTCTATTATTTTCTGATGGAGATTTACAAAAGAATAATATCTTGAGTTTCAAGTTCAGAGTCATGTCACCCTCCAGATTACCCTTTAGTATCCATATAAGTAATGCAAAAAACATGGTATTTGGAGAAATATCACCAAATTCAATACTATATGTAATAGACTAGTCTACATTGGGACTAATATTACCAATCTCAAAGGATTCTTGTAACAATTAGAAATAGTCTATTAAAACAGACTGGCATATAGTAGGTACATAATAATTGTTTTTATTGTTGTTAAATGTAAAATAGCTCAGATTGCAGTCAGACATGACCTTGCATATACTACCCTCTCTATCAAGCCCATTTTCACAGATTGAGGGGAAAAAATGGTAAAGTGCACTAGTGGAGAAGAGAAGTACTAATTTTTATGGCTACATTAGTTCTAAGAGGTGATTTTAAACGGGTGAGACCCTTGGCTTAAGGTGTTGCAGGGATTATGCTATTTACCACTCCTTTGAGTATGTAGTCGAGGTGGGGGGATGGAATCATTCTGGCCAACAAGCTTGAACAGTAAGTGGCATATGTGAGCCAAATATTTAATTACAAAGCCAGATCATCCAAAACTCTTTTTTTCTACCTGGCATGTTCAAAATCATGGCTGCTCTGACAAACCGCGTCCCTGAGTGACTACAATGTATCTCCCCAACGACCCACATTGCTCTCAGAATTTGGGGATTATTTCTTACTAGCCTAGCCTAGCCTAACTGATAAATAAGGGAAGACAATTCATTCGCTGGCCAGGAGACCATCAGATTCTTTGTGTCTGTTCCCTACCCACCTTGATCCCTATTTGGTCCAAGATAAATAATAATTATATGGCAATAGGTATTCAAACTGAAAGAAGACATGGATTCAATGTGCATGCTAATGAGTATACATAAAAAGACAACCTGTGGAGAAAAGTAAGAGAAATCACCAGGCGCAGAAAGAGTAGAGACAAGAAACTCACAACAACAAGAAACGAGAGTAACTGAATGACAATTTTGTGGTTACTTTGAAACCAGGTAATATTTTCTACCTTTTATTTCCAAGAGAAGTCCTTATACTCTCTCAGCCATCCTTTTTATTATTGGACTTAGTCTGAAGAGTTTTCCGGTCCTTGCAACAAAAAGAACTCTGATTAAAGCTGGTTTTTGGACCAGAGCAACACCCATAGTGCCCAGTAGCGATATAGGTAGTACATTGCTAAGAAGGAGAAAAAAAAAAAAAAGAAGAGATTAAAGGGATAATTCCTCACTGCACAACCCAACAATTAAGCCAAATAGCACAGTTGCCAAAGACAAACTAAGCAAGCCTACAACTAAGCCGCAATGAGGATGATACGGGATAATGAATGTTAATTGCCTGTCTGTTGAAAAAGGAAAGACACAGCTCATTCTCTGAATTAAAATATTACTATTCTATGTAACAAAATGTCTCTCTATGAAAAATATGTCATCAATGAAAAATGTTTAAATGCAGAAATCTTAACCCAAGGAGAATGTACATTAGTACATCCCCAAGCATAGTTCATCTGGTATGTACAAGTGCTGCAGGGAAAATTAGAACACCTGCATGAACATTTGATTACTTAACCAGGCCTTTTGTCTAGTCTGTCAAATCCCTCTGTTAAAAATCCTTCTTTCTGACATAATAACAAGAGAACCAGTTTTTCAAATGAATATTCCTTTAGTCCAACAAGCAAGTCAAGACTCATAGTCGCTGTGTGTGTCACCATCTCCTCTCAGAGATGGTTGATAATTACTGCAGGGATTCACTCCAGAGAAGGTTTGCCTCTGCATCTTCCACTGATTTGTTTAACTGGCAGTGAAATGGTGATTTACATGCCTTTCTCCCAAGGTGGTCTTCTTTAAAAACCACAGCAAAATGATCATCTGCAGACTGAGCTCATGATAAATAAAACCAGGTCCCTTCTTTTCTAAAGTGGAAGGTCTAATCCTGGAGTCTTGATTGCTTTCCTAATTACAGACTCCAATCAGTTCCAAAGTGGCTAGTGGTGACAAGAGATCTGTAACTGGTTATACACCCATCCCCACCAGAAACCTCCTGATTTAAATCCAATAGAGAATTATCACCAATCTACTCTCTTAGTATGTTTTATTCCCCTTTTTATTTGTTCTTCTTTCTCCCTACTCTACCTTTATCTTTCTCACTATTACATACCTGGAGAAATATGCTCTTTCCTTCCAATAAAAAACTAATCCAAAAAGACTAGCATCATCTCTTATAACTACAATATTCAGAAATGACAAAGCAACCCAGCCCCTAAAAGCACAATGGACCTTGTTTCCTCAGTTCATTTCTCAAAAGAAATAGGATGAGAGGAAACAAGGAGGGCATATATCACAAGCAGATTCCTGCCCAAGTGAGTGAAGAGTGGACAGCACACTTCTACCAAGAATCTGAAAGTCTTAGAGTAAGATGAGCAAAACCTCCAGAGACAAGCATGAGTGCATCCCAGAAGACCTCACCTTAAGAAAACACTGGCCCCCATCTGCCCACACTCTTCCAATTGACCATCTAAAAACCCTGTGATTCCCCTGAAGATATGCCTTTGTCCCAGGCACCAAGCCAACTCAAATCTGAGAGGAAGAGCAGGAAAAATATTTTATCTGAAGTTTAGACATAGAATTTAGTACATTATAATTCAATAACACCTCCTGCTCAACATCTAAAGGGTTCTGCAAGTATGAGATTTTATTTAGCTCCTTTTCAAAAACCAGGAAAACAAATTCAGACAGAATAAAGGACTTAAGCTTAAACTCAGCTGATGGCACACTAAAAAATTTTACAGGGAGGAGCCCAGAAATCTTTATGGCAAACTGGGCCTCTGACATCTTTCCAATGCCTCCAGTCGCACCATCTCTGAACCCACCTCCACCCAAAGAGGATTAAAACCCTAACAAGAAGAAGCTCATCAGGGAAGAGGTTGCTGTGAGGTCAATCTCTACCACTCAACCTTGCAGATTAAGGAAGCAGGAAGGGAGGAACCCCAGTGGCTCTCTACCAACAGCCAAAGCTCTGTTGCTTCATTGAATAACAATCTTATGATGCTAACTCAACTCATTCAGAAAAAAACATCAACAAGTAGGGCTAACTAGTGAAGTTTAATGCCTATAATTACTAAAGCAGGCAAGAAATTACCCACAACACCCATTTTTTTTCCTCACCGAAAGGAATACAAATAAGGTAAACAGAGTCACATCTTAATTTTCTTTCTCTCCACTTACTATATGAGTTTTATACATTCAATGTGTTTTCTGACCAGGAAAAAATACTGTAAATGAAGAACACCCATTAAGTGTATTTTTTTTGTTTTTATGTGGGCAGGCACAGGGAATCAAACCCAGGTCTCCAGCATGGCAGACAAGAACTCTGCCACTGAGCCACCATGGCTCGCCCAAGCATATTTTTTTAAGGTAGAAAATTTATCAAAACTGCTAGTGGTAATAATTAAGGTATTTCTCTATTTGTCCTGGCAAGTTTCTCAATCACCCCACTCCCCACAAATTTACCCCCATGATCATGGTGCCCCAATGGAGGCCACATGGAGTAGGAGCTCAGGAGCACCTGCTATCAGACAATCTATTTAATTGTCTTACATCCTTGTCTTATAGGCAATATTTTCTTTTCTGACCAATTTTCCAGAGAATGCTTTCTTTTTTTTTGAGAACTGATCATTGAATAATCAGATCAATATCAATCAAGATCCAACTTCAATGTTTCAATGTTTATTTGGTACAAAATTTATATTTTGACTAGTGCATTTCCTAATATAACTTATGTGGACAACTTAATCAAACGCCATAGTACTTGGAACCTGAATAGGGCATGAGATTTTGTAGGTTTGTCCAGAGTGATGCCCAGGTAAATCCCAGAGCGATTTTAACAGTGAATAGGGAAGTATTTGCAGAGTCCCCTAGGGGGAATGATGAGAAAGGAATAAAAATAAGGTAAACAGAGTCACATCTTAATTTTCTTTCTCTCCACTTACTACATGGAAAATTCAGCTTACCCAAGTGAAGAATTCTTGATAGTCTCACAGGCAGTGGGGACAGCCAAAGCAATAGGCTGAGCCTCCAATCTTGGGGTTTGTTCATATGAAACTTAATCCCACAAAGGATAGGCTAAGCCTACTTAAAATTAGGCCTAAGAGTCACACCCAAGAGAACCTCTTCTGTTGCTCAGATGTGGCCTCTCTCTCTCGGCCGACACAGCAAGCAAGCTCACTGCCCTCCCCCTCTCTATGTGGGACATGACTCCCAGGGGTGTGGACCTTCCTGGAAAAGTGGGACAGAAATCCTAAAATGACCTAGAACTCAGCATCAAGAGATTGAGAAAATCTTTTCGACCAAAAGGGGGAAGAGTGAAATGAGACAAAATAAAGTGTCAGTGGCTGAGAGATTCCAAACAGAGTCAAGAGGTTATCCTGGAGGTTATTCTTATGCATTAAATAGATAACACCTTGTTAGTCAAGATGTAATGGAGAGGCTGAAAGGAACTGCCTGAAAATGTGGAGCCGTGCTCCGGTGGCCATGTTTCTTGAAGATAATTGTATAATGAAATGGCTGTCGCAGTGTGAGTGTGGTTGTGAGACCCTTGTGTCTGAAGCTCCTTTTGTCTACCTTATTGATGGACAAGTAAAACATATGGATTTAAAATAAATAATAGGGGGAACAAACGTTAAAATAAATTTAGTAGATTGAAATGCTGGTGATCAGTGAAGGGGAGGGGTAAAGGGTATGGTATGTGAATTTTTTTCTGTCTTCTTTTTATTGCTTTTTCTGAATTGATGCAGATGTAAGAAATGATCATGATGATGAATATACAACTATGTGATGATAGTGTGAGTTATTGATTATATAACAAGAACGGTATGATCATATGATAAGAATTTTTGTGTTTGTATGTGGCTATGTATCATAAATTTAAAAAAATGAATTTAAAAAAAGAAAAGGAGGGGTAAGGGGTATGGTATGTATGAATTTTTTCTGTTGTCTTTTTATTTCTTTTTCTGAATGGGTGCAAATGTTCTAAGAAATGATCGTGATGATATTGTGAATTACTGATTATATATGTAGAATGGAATGGTTGTATGTTAAGAATGTTTGTGCTTCTTTGTTGTCATATTTAAAAAAAAATTTATGAATTAAAAAAGTTTAAAAATTAAATAAATAAATAGGCTCATGGTATGGAGAGATGAGTAAAGCATATGGATTAAAAATAAATAAATAATAGAGGGAACAAATGTTAAAATTTAAAATATATATACATTGGATAGATGGAAATACTAGTGGTCAATGGGAGGGAGGGGTAAGGGACATGGTATGTATGGTTGGTTTGTTTGTTTTCTGTTTATTTCTTTTCCTGAAGTGATGCAAATGTTCTGAAAAATGATCATAGTGATGAATATACAACCATGTGATGATACTGTGAGCCATTGATTGTATACTATGTATGGAATGTTTGTATGTTAAGAATGTATGTGCTTGTACATTGTTGTATCAATAAAAATAAATAAATAAATAAATTTGCTAAAAAAAGATACAATTTCACCTGATTGGACATATCAGAAAGATATTTATTTGCTAAATCACAGCTCACCTTCGTATGTAATATAAACAGCTTGAACAAGAGACTATGTAGGAGTATGTAATGTAAGTCTTCTCTTTCTGCATTTTATACTTAATTTTCTTAAAAACTTTATATTTCTGCACATCGCACTACATTCTTTTGAGATACACCGCTCTCATTATGATATCCGATTTATAGATAAGGAAATTGAGGCACCAACACAGAGATTAGATCTATTATTTCTTTTACAGCTAAGAGTCTACTGTTGACAGAATTAAGAGAGACAACAGGCAAGCCAATTACTGAGCTGGGTTAAACCTTCAAGTTGTCCTGGCTTTGTGCTTGATCAAGGAGTCACCTTGTCATTCCTACATGGACATGGAGGTGAGTAACCTTTTTACAATGTCGCTGACTTTAAAGGAAACCTATCTTCATTCAATTGACTTTTTATCTTGGTCCTTCCTATTTCAATTCAGCTGTCTGCCTATTTCCATGTTTTGAGAATACTCAAGAGCAAGACTGTAAAGAATACAAAAATAAATCAGTCCATAAAGATTATCAGCCGAAAAGTCACAAGGAGACAAAAGAAACTGCCAGGAGGAACAAAGGAAATTAACATTCTTTCCTACCCACCTGGCAAGAACTGGGATCAAATGGACCCTGTTTGCAAGATCTGTTGATATGAAAGTACTGAGGGTAGAGACTCCTCTGAAATATTCTGTAGCTATTGATACCAAGATTTCCAAAGACCCTTTAATCCTTTCTCATTCTCCAACCCCAAGTTTTGTGCAATTCTGTTTACCAAACTGCTTCTAATTCCTTTTGAAACAAAATAAAGAATGAATTAATGGTTGGATGAATAGTAGAAAATGTGCAAGCTTCATAATCAGACACAAGTGGCATTGAACACCAGCTTTGATGTTAGGTGGGTGACACAGCTTCTCTAAGCTACTTGGCTTGTCTGAGCCACAATATTCTCATCCGTTTTTTTTTTAATGGATTTTTCTGTTTTCCCCTTGTGATGACTAAAAGATAATATACATTAAGTACCTGGCAAACAGTGGACATTCAGTAAATGGTAACTCTTAATTAGAGCTTCTAATTAGCCCAAATTACCAGTTAAACCATTCTGTATCAGTGCACTTCCAGATAAATATAACGAGGAAAAATAAATAAAATTAACTAAGCCTGACCACCTTTATCATATGTAAATAAAACATTCTATTTAGGCATTTTGGAAACAGTTTGCTGGTACCCACTTATGACTCCCAATTTTTAATTGGCATCCATAGGCTACCAATAGATAAAATGTGAAGTTAATATGTTTTACCTGTCTATGCAAAGAAAAATTCATCTCACCAAAACTGTTGGAAGGAAATAATGAAGTTCAATATTACTTCAACCAATTTTCAGAGCCTACTCAGTAATGTACTATTCAAACTTAAGTTCCAGTTACATTAGTTTTGTTAAGAAATTGAAAATTCTTCTATCATAATGTGAGTTCCTGATTTCAGCCAGTTGAAGCCATGTGACATTAAGCATGCCATTTAAAACTTTTGATCTATGATTTCCTCACATGTCTAATGAACTAGACTCCTAATTGACCAGTTTCCTTCTGCAACATCATGTACTAAACATTAAACTAGGGAAAACTATTGAAGTGGGAGAAGGAAAAAGAAAATGTATATAAACTATTTTCCTTTGAAATTGACATAAGTTATCCAGCCTATGCATTCAAACTAAAAAATTTTATGATTCTTAGAAGACAAGGATGTACTTTTTATCTCTTTCCCACCTCCATTTCAATACAATACCTTCCCAATAGTAAGTAAGCATTCAGTAACATTTGTCAATGAAGAAACAAACAAATGATCCTAAACTTCTTCTTTTTTTAATCTAAACACCACAGTGTAATATCCAAAGAACAGCCAAGGATTTTGCTCTTCTTATATACTATGATTCTGATGCATAAATACACAACCATGATTTCCTCCTGGAAATATCTCCAAGGTAATCTCATGAGACTAGAGGACTATGGAAAATAGCAAAGACGCTGATTGATTACAAAATGGAAGAGAAGTAAAATTTTTCTGAGTTTCTATTTCAAATAAAAAGGCAGTGGAACAATCAGCAGAATGCCAGGAAAATTAATTCAACATGCACGGAAGATAGAACACCAATCAACAAACCGGCTTCAAAAAACTGTACAGTCATGTGGTAAAGAATTAACAGTAAAAGACCAAAGACTTCTGCTTTAGTTTTACACTTACTTCAGATGAAACCACAAACTTTGCAAACCAAGTGATGAATACTTTCTTCTGAGCTTTCTTAATGTGATCTAATTGCTCCCGACAGTTTCCTCTTACCACACATGCGTTACGCACATTACGATGTATAGACAGTTCCATCCCCCTATCTCATACAGTTCCATACCCCTTTCCACATGAAAAAGTTAGAATGGGCATTTTCCAAATATACCTAAAGATTGGGAGAAGGATCAAAGAAGAATAAGGTGTTATAACAGAAAAGTTAGGACTTAACAAATGAGTATGGTTAGTGAATCATTATATTGATATTTCTTTATGGTCTCTAGTATCTTGGAGAAGCTAGAAGGAAAAACCCAAAATTGTGGAACTGTAGCCAATACCAACTTTGAAATCTGTTCTATAACTACTGGCTAAAATGTACTTTAAAATTTATTGCTTTTTTGTATATATGTTTTATCTCACAATAAAATATGTTTAAAAATATATCAGAATTACTACAGTTTAGAGAGATATTTGGGCCAGTAAACTATCTGATCTCCTGCTACAAGCTTAGTAACAAACTCTCTCTCCTTGAGAAAAAAAAAAAGATAGTTAGAATAGGGGGAGCAGATAGGGAAACTGCTCAAGTGGAATGAGGAAACAGAAAAAAATATATTATTGTCCTTTAAAATTGGAGTAAGCTAAAAATAAAATTGGAGTAAGCTATCCAGATCATGCTAAATTGAATTATTTTATGTATGAAAAAAGGAAATGAAGTTGGCAAAAATCACATTGAATTCAGTGTTGAATGTTAGTTTAATTATCTTTTGAATAATTCAATAAATTATCATACCTACAGTACATCTTATATGTTAAATTATGTTAAATCAGTAATTAAATTTTATTGAAGAATTAGGCAATGCTTTATTAAGGTCTTCATTTAAATAAGTTTCATTTCATTGGAAGACTGAAATGAGATATATTCACATGCTTATACTCCCAGACTTTGTCACCTTTCCCATCTCCTCATTCTCTACCTCTAAAAAGAATGCTATCTCATTCCACTCTTTCTCACTTTTCTTTCTCACTTCTAAGGAGTGTTCCACTTTGTCAGTCCTATTCCCCAGCTCATATTTTCTTGGAATCTTCACACTGTATGAGTAACCTGAATATCCCCTGAGTTTCATTACTGATGGGTCCCAGGTAATATCGATTTCCCTCTAGATGACCCTAGAAGTAGAGTTGAGTAATTGCCATATACATCTCTTAATTTGTCTAGTGCTCGCACTTTCTTTGTTCCATTATGCCTTGGAGATCTGCTGGACTTAGCCACTATCAGTTGCACCTTGCCAACCTCTGCACCACTGACAAACCACCGCCTGGTTACTGCCAACATATTTCTGTTAGTTTTCTTTACTATGCTACATAATAAATCACCACAAACTTAGCAGCCTAAACCAACATCATTATTTCCTCATAATTTCTATAGTTTAAGAATTCCTGGCATGGCATAGCTGGGTTCTCTGCTCAAGGTCTCACAAGGCCAAAGTCAAGATGTTGACTGGAGCTACAATGTCATCCAAGGGTCCTCTTCCAAGCTTATTCAGGTCTTTTGCAGTTGTAGGACTGAGGTCTTCGACCCTAGAGGCCACCCCACTGCGTAGGTAGTTCACAACATGACTATTTGTTTTCTCTCTGATGCTTCACCTTCTTTTAAGGGGCTCACCTGGTTAGGTGAGGGCAACACAGGATGATCTGCCTTTGGATCACCTCAGTCAACTGATAGAGCCCAAATCATATAAGTGAAATCCCATTGTATGCACTAATTCTACCCACACTCAAAGAGTGGGTATACAGGGCAGTACACCATGAGAAAGATATCTTGGGAGCCATCTTCAAATTCTGCTAATACAACCTTCATACCATTTGCTCCAAAATATCAGAGTTTGACTATCTTTACAAGCCCTCGGGGGAAACACCATTCCCTTGGCAAAATTGTTGGGGCTGTACAGCCCTCTTCTTTTCACAATTCATGGGCAATTAGCTGGTTGGGAGGAGGGAACAAGGAAGGGAGAGAAGAATTTCTGGGACTGGGATTGGTTGAGTAGGACTTCATGTTTTAGTTGAACCATAACTTTCTCCAACATCCACTCAGCCAGACTTCTTTCTCAGTCGCAGGGATTTCTTTCTCAGGAGGTTATGACCTTCCCTCATTCAGGCTTCTTTGGGAGGTCCCTAAAACAGCCACATATTACCTCTACCTCAGTGGTGGAAAGGGTTAAACTGCTATCCAATAAGGCTCCTGAGACCCTGCAAATCATGGAAAATGGATAGGCACCCTTTTAAGCGTCCGTGAACATTCTGTAATGATTAGAAATTGTGTAATATGCTATTATAATCTGGAGGTTTCTCTAAACAGATTCCTCTAAAGAACTCCAGATGGAGATACCACTTAACAGCACATGCTGGCTTATCCAAATCTTAACTCTGACTCCAACAATATCCCCGGTGAAAATAACTATGCTATCAAGACAGAAAATATGCAAAACTGATTGCTGGATTTGGCCAGTAAATAATATTAGAAGTAATTAACAATATCATTAAGAAATGTTTTGGTGGTAAGAAATTTAGTGGTGAGAAATGGGCTATCAAGTGTTTAAAATTCAACAAGAGAGTTGATAGTGAATAACTGGAGGATATGGGTTTATCGTTCAAGGAATTTAGTAACAGATTTGTGAAAAGTCATGGGATAGAAGTAGGTAGATGCTAAAAAGTAAAACAGGAGTTTAGATCAGGGATCAGCAAACTATGGAAGCCACTTGCTTTTGTAGATAAAGTTTTATTGGATTACAGCCACACCCCTTCATTTACATGCTATACAGTAAAACAGAGTTGAGTACTTGTGACAGAAACCATATGGCCTGAAAAGCCTAAAATACTTACTATATGACTCTTTATGGGAAAAAAAAAGTTTGCCAATCCCTGTCTTAGAGTTTAGAAAGACGATGAATACATAAAGTTTGAGAAAAAAAATTCTGATTAACTTCATACCTCATGTCCACAACTAAAATTATTTCATACTTTAAGCCATATTTGGGTGATCTCAATTTCACCATTTGGTTGCTGTGACAAATTTCTATAGACTGCTTATATGATTTTTTCATATATAATACTAGTTAGATAAAGTATTCCCTTGTTGACTTTTGCAAAAACATTAAGGAACAGTGTTGTGTGTGTATTTTAATTGTAACATTTCCAAACAGATCTAGAATTCCCTAAAAGCATTTGATGATGATGATGAAGAAGAAAAAGAAAATGTCTTTACTGATTTTTTTAGTGATGAGGGAAATAGTCTTCAGGAACCTAAAGAACGAGTCTGTATTGTCAAAGATCACTGTGAAGGGGTGCGTGGATAGTTCAGCGTTAGAATTCTCTCCCACCTTGTGGGAGACCCGGGTTCCCAGCCTGTGCACCCCCCAAACACACACACACACATTCAACAATGGTGCCATGATAGTGGGCATTCACATGGAGAAGAGTGAAGTGTGACTCCCACCACACGGCACACCGAAAGAAAGAGACACCGAGGTAACCAGCTGCTGATCATGATGACCATATCTACCTTGTCTGGTGACTAAGAGGTGCCACTGGACCTTGTCTCCTCTGGATTCTGTGATACTGTTTGAAATCAGGAAGCTCATTTCAATGGAGCCTCTCCTATCTTCAGCCTAGAAAGAATAACTGCTATGATGCTTTAGAATGCCGATACGCCATTTGACAATGTATTTCTCTATTCTTTGGTTAAGAGAAAACCTTCTTGCATCCTTAGGACTGAAGTAGATGATCAGTTCAATATGTGTAGAGCCAGTAAAAAATCTCTAAATCTGATAAACAGAGAATTGACTCGAATGACCACCACCGTGGAAAATGTTAGCCCTTCATCCAGTTATCAGACTTAACTCTTTTTACAAAACCAGTCTTTCGAATGGAAGGAATGCCAGGACACCTATAGAAAAAAACTCTCTGAAAGCATCACCAATTAATGCTGCAAATCATTCCTCTGCCTTCTCCTAAAGGGAACTGTGGCCATTTACACATTTCTAGTCTCTTAGAGCTCATTTAGTGGCTTGGTAGTAGCATAGGCTATCAAAGACTCAGATTGTTGTGAAAAAAAACTTGCAAGATTGTGTGCTATGCTCTAGGGTGTGCATTCTGAACCAGCACCCCAAATATGATACCATTTTTCACCAAGAAGTGATATATGGGTTCAAGTGTCAAAGGACAAAAATAGGAGTATCAGCCTCCACTCTAATTCCTAAAGATTGGCTATCAAAATCAAATGTCTAAGAACCCTTAAGACACTTTCAGAGAGTCCACAAGGTCAAAACTATTTTCATAATTATTCTAAGATATTATTTGCCTTTTCCACTGTGTTGATATTTGCACTGATGGTGGGTAAAATTGCTAGAGTCTCAGCACAACCCAAGGCAGTGGCCCCAAAATGTAGAGTAGCAATTGTCTTCTTCACCTCTATATACTCAAAATATGAAAGAAAAAAAAATCAAGCTCCTCCTAAGAATATCCTTTATGAAGCAATAAAAATTGTTAATTTTATTTAATCTTGACTCTTTAGCATGCATCTTTTTAATATCTGTGTGACAAAATAGGAAGAATGCATAAGGCACTTTGACTATACACCAAAGGTCATTGACTTGAAGAAAATTACTTGTAAGATTGTTTTGGATTGTGAGTTGGTGTTTTTCATGTAACACCATTTTTCCTTTCTAAAAAAATGACAAAGTACTCAGATTGAGATGTGGAAAATTAACAAAGTGAACCTGTCACTTAAAGAAAATAACTGATAGCATGTGTGGCCCATGATAAAATTTGAGCTTTCAAGAGATATTCACATTTGGGGAAAAACTTGTATCCAATCATCCTGAGCTTGACAGCTTTCCAAAACTTAAAACCTTTTCTGATGAGATCAGTGGTAATATCAAGGAATGTGAATTTTTCTATATCATATAATGAAAGAGGTCAACATTTAAAAGATCTGAATAAGTCAGAGAACAAATAATTTCTAAATGATCAATACAATGTTAGAAATTTATGAAAGTTCTATTAAAAATGCAAGACAGACTAATGGATTTTAATGTAACTGAGTACTAATAATTCACTGGTATGTGATCAGATTCCACATTGCAACTGGCCTGCAAAAAACTACAAATTGTCTTTAGTGTGTATTAGAAAGAATATCCACAGTTAAATGAGAAAGCTTTTAAAATACTCCATCTTCTCCCAACTATCCAATCTGTATTGTGAAGGTGGACTTTGTACATATACTTCAACTAAAACACCATATTGCAATAGATTGAATATAGGAGCCTAGCTGTCTTCAACTTCGCCAGACAGTAAAGAGATTTGCAAAAATATAAAACAATGTCACTCCTCTCCTCTATTGTTATTTATTTAAAATATATTCTATATGTTAACATGCAATGGGTTTATTTAACTATTATTTTAATGAGCTAGTAATTAAACATGCAAAAATTGTCTTAGTTTTAATTCCTAACATGGCAAATATCAATAACTATAATATGGATAAACAAATACTCTGTGAAACTCAATACTTTTAAAAATTTAAAGGGATTCTAAGAACAAAAGTTTGAGAACTGCTGTCTTATTCTTTTTTATAACTATAGTTAAATATTGTTTAATCATTCCTACCAATCCTTGAATGGCAAGAATAAAGATTTATAAGATAACTATAAAATCTTATATAAACTGAATTGTTTACTTCAAGAAGCTTACAATCTCACTAATTTTATAAAATCACTTTACAGTTACTGCTTTGTCAAAACTAATATTGCCAGGAAAATATGTTGAGTAGTAGCTTCTAAGTTCCTCGGAATTTACTTTTGATGAAAGAAGGAGTTCTTAAGGATGGGCATGATAGTATACTAAATATGCTCTCTCTTCATTTAGACTCACAAATATGCATCTCATGTTGTCAGGACCCACTTAATCTTCATTTAACTGAACACATTTAGTTGTCTTAATCTGTTCTTACAAATCGATTCTTCAGTCCTCTATATCATTACTGTTGTTCCTTCCTGAGTCTCCTCCAGCGTTTCTTCTCTAAGAGTGCACGAAACCGCTGATTGATTGCCAGGTGTGGTCTTTTTACTACCTTATGGAGGGGGAACAATCCAAGCCCTGATTAGCTTTGCAAAGCCCAGAATAGCTCAAGATACCTCACCTGCAATACTGCCCAACCTTATCTGATTTTCTTTTCTTCAGTCCTCTTGATCTTTTTGGAGTAGTCATTGCCTTCCAGTTTATTCTTTCCTACTGACTTTCTGAACTGCAGATCAATTTCCCATTTTTCAAGTGAAGTAACTGTAACGATGATGTTATCAGCACCTATAGTTCTATAAGGTTGTAAGAACGACAGTGATGAAAAGAAAGTTTATTAAGAACAGGAATGGCACTCAACCATGGCAATTTTACGGGCATGTCTGCACATATATTTCAGAATTTTGAAAGTAATGATTTTAGCCACATAAATTTAGGCATCAAAAATGACATATAAATTGTTTCAACTACCCAATCTTCCTTATCCTTGGGGTACATCAGACTTTCCAGCATTTAATTCTTTTGCTTTATTATTTATTGCTAATGTATGTTTTTGGCAAAGGGAGGAAGATGTACATTTTAGAAATTGTCCTTTTAAAGGAGAAATAACGTATTTTATGAAATTCTTTTATTTTTTCACACCATGTGACACAGACAAATTTGTAGTTGGGCACTTTTCCTTCTATTGGTCAGTGGAATTTTAAGATCCTCAAACTCTTGGTAGAAGCAATCACTATTAAATAGAAATAAACCAGAGTACCTAACTGAGGAGTCAATTAAGGAAAAAATTCCATTCAAAATAGACATTAAAAGAATCAAGTATCTAGGAATAAACTTAACTAGGGATATAAAGAACTTGTACACACAAGACTACATAATATTGCTAAAAGAAATCCAAAAAAGATCTAAATAGGTAGAAAGATATTCCCTGCTCCTGGGTAGGAAGGTTAAATATAATTAAGATGTCAATTCTACCCAAATTGATTAACAGATTCAACATGGTACCAATCAAAATTCCAACAACCTAATTTGAAGACTTGGAAAAACTAGTTACAAAATTCATCTGAAAGGGAAAGAGACCCCAAATAGCTGAAAACATCCTAAAAAAGAAGAACAAAGTGGGAGGATTAACACTCCCTGACTAAAATTTATTATAAGGCCATAGTGGTCAAAACATCATGGGACTGGCACAAAGATAGACGTATTGACCATCAAATCAAATCAAGAGTGCAGAAATAGACCACCAAATCTGTGGTCAACTGATCTTCGACAAGACCCCCAAATCCACTGAACTGGAACACAATAGACTTTTCAATAAATGGGCGTGGCCGAACTGGATATCAATAGCCAAAAGAGTGAAAGAAGACCCTTACCTTATACCCTATACAAAAATTAACTCAAATTCGAATAAACACTTAAATATAAGAACCAGTACCATAAAGCTCCCAGAAGAAAATATAGGGAAATATCTTCAAGACCTAGTAACAGGAGGTAGCTTCCTAACCTTTACACACAAAGCACAAACAACAAAAGAAAACATAGATAAATGGGAACTCCTCAAAATCAAATGCTTTTGCACCTCAAAAACTTTGTCAAAAAGGTGAAGAAGCAGCTAACTCAATGGGAGAAAATATTTGGAAATTACAAAACAAATAAAGGTTTGATATCCTGCATACATAAAGAAACCATAGAACAACCCAACAACAAAAGGACAAGCAACCCAACTTTTAAGTAGGATAAAGATATGAGTAGACATTTTTCTGAAGAGCAAATACAGATGGCTAAAAAGCACGTGAAGAATGCTCATTCCCATTGGTTGTAAGGGAAATGCAGATCAAAACTATAATAATATACCACCTCAGACTTATAAGAACAGCTGCTATTAAACACACAGGAAACTATAAATGGTGGAGAGGATGTGGAGAAACTGGGACACATATGCACTGCTGGTGGGAATGTATGTTACACCCACTATGGAAGACAGTCTGGTGGTTCCTTGAAAACTAAATATTGAGTTGCCTTATGACCTGGTAATAACACTTTTCATTATATACCCAGAAGAGCTGGAAGTAGTGACACAAATGGAGATTTGCACACTGTTCACAGCAGCACTATTCACAATCACCCAAAGATGGAAACAATCCAAGTCCCCATCAACAGACGAGTGGATTAACAAAATGTGTATATACATACAATGGAATATTATACAGCAGTAAATACGAATTGACATCCTGAACCATGTGTCAAGGTAGATGAGCCTTGAGGACATAATGCTGAGTGAAATAAGCCAGACACAAAAGGATAGATACTGTATGATTCCACTTTTATGACCAGGGTAAAGGTATAATCAGAAGCTTATAATACATAATTTTGGGAACTAGAGATAAACAGAAGCTTGAAATGAGTGAACAGTTAGCTAATGATGAACTTAATTGTAAGCGAATAGTTATAAGGGAAGGTGGTTTATAAGTATTATTACCATATTGAAGGTGAACAAAATTGAAAGTGGCTTTAGAGACTCATATGTCCCACTGATTAACACTACAAATATAAATAAGTTCTTACATGGACTACTGCAAAGGAATGAAACTTGTACAAAGAGTGTATGAATTTAGGGTATGGGGGAAAACTACTATTGCATGCTATTCGGCTATGTTTAACAGGAAATATCAACAATACCACAACAATACCACAGCAATACCAGGGGTACATAATGGGGGAAAGGACAAGAGTTAGAGGAAGGTTTGGATTTTCTATTTGGTGAGGGGTGTTTATTGGCTATCTTTCTCTTGGGAACAATGAGATTATCTAAAACTGATGGACTGTTGACTTTGGATGTTATATGAGGCCCAGCAGAATGGAGGTGGCTTAAAGATGCACTGATTGAGATGTAGATTGGTGAACAGTGGAGTATACATATGCTCAAACATTGTGTTGCTACAAAAAGGGACGAAGTTGTGAGGCATGCAATGATGTGAATGAACATGTGGGACATTTGCCAAGTGAAAATAAGCCAGAAACAAAAGAGCAAATATTGTATGGTCTCATTTAGAAAATACTTATAAGAAAACTGGGGCCTAGATTGTAAGGTTTTATAGCAGCCACATTTAGTCTGGGTGGTAATTGTTATTTCTGGATTTTGAGGGGCTGTTTTATATAATGTATAGCCTGGTATTTAGAGGTAAGAATAAAGCTGATCAGGTCAGGATTAAGGTAATTCAGAATACAGGGGCAAGGAAGACATTGCCTGTATTTTAGAATTTCACCTACTCTTTGAGACCAAAGGAAGCTTTATTTTGTTCAGAAACTAAATTTTCAGTAGCACATAATCTAACTTAACCAGTCTGGATAGATCATTAAAACATCTACACACAGGTAGCCCAGAATAAGAATGAGAGCCTTTAATTTTGTATAGTTTAATGTAATGCCTGGATACATCCTAGAGTACATTAAGCAGATAATCAAAAAGTATTGGCAAAGCCCCTTGAAGGATGGGAAAAACAATACGGAACTATTAAACTTTACCTAGGGAAACACTTGATACTGTGTCAAACATTAGGGACACCCAAATCAATATGCCAAGCTCTTGATCTTGAGGCTTGCTCTTATGAAGTTCATGTATGTTGTGGAGAAGCTTAGCCTACCTATCAGCATGCCTAAATGTTATTTCCAGAGGACCTCTTTTGTTGTCAGATGTGGCCTCTCTCACTCTAAGCCATACTCTGTAAGTGAAACTATTGCCCTCCTCCCTACATGGGACATGATATCCAGGGGTTAAAGTCTCCCCTGGCATAGGAAATGACCCTCAGGTATGAGTCTGGCCCTGGCATCATGGGATCAATAATGCCATCCTGACCAAAGGTGAATAAGAAGTGTAACAAATAACAAATAAGGTTTCAGTGCCTGAAAGAGTTCAAATACAGTCGAGAGGCTAATCTTACAGAAGCTTCAGTTAGACATTGCTACTATCACAATTTGCCAAACCCCAACCAAAACCATTCCTGCCAATCCTAAAGAATATAATAAGATTCTACAAAGGTTCCATGCGCTAGGGTAATTTCCAGAAACCTACAATCTCCAAATGGTTCCCTAGACTAGTTAAGTCCTGAAATACAGAGGGGCCAACCTCTCCAGAAAATCAACTGGTTCCATCCCCCTATCCCAGATTAATGACAGCCCCTTCCAACATGAAGAAATTAGAATGGCCATAGCCCAAATACACCAAAAGAGTGAGAGAAAGACCAAAGGTGATGGTGGAGTTATACAGAGAAGGTCAG
>PVIY010010280.1:0-69278 GCA_004026745.1 Myrmecophaga tridactyla
GAAAGAGAAAAAAATCTATCAAATAGGGCTCCAGCACCAACTCATTCACCCAACAAATTCCACTCACCAACTATGGAACTTTGGGTGAGTCAATTAATATTTCTGAAACACAACTTCAAAAATGTGGAAGATGACACTTCTCTCAAGCAATTAAAAGGATTTACATGAACTCCATAAATTCAGTAATATGCTATATGATTGTGAAGCATTGGTTTGGTATTGATTTGATAACGTAACAAATATCAGTGGTCTTTCTAGAGTCATGAGGTCTTAACACTTTGTTAGTCTCCTTCTGCAAAGGGGAGACATTTTTAATTATTAATTGACAAGAAAAACAATTTAAAAACATGGCAAATAACCCAGCACCAAAACGCTATATGCATCGTTTGTTCCACATAGTCAGCCAAAGAGTAATCAATACAAATATGATGGGGTAGAGTGTGAACTGGAATTTATAGGAACTGGCCTGGCAGCAGACATGACAAAAGCTTGTTATGTAAAGGGAAAAACAAGAGGAGCATTTTGGTGTACATATGAAAAATAAATAGGGCGTGGTTAACATCCTTGGAAGAGGGGAAAAAATGAATACCTATGATGATTATGACAATAATCTTTGAGTCAGAAGAACCTAAAACATATTTTCCGTATCAGTCCCTATCTCATCCGTTTCTACCATCTCTACCTCTTGAAGCAAATGAAATACCATCCTCCTCACTGGAGAGAACAGCTCTAAAGGTAGAGCTTGGTTTGCATGGATTCCAGGGCCAGTAAGTGCTGGGAGGCACACTAACATGTATATATCTTCTCCCCTCCATTTCAGTGCTCCCTCCCATTTTTGAGACCCCACACCCCCACGCAGATACTGGATAATTACATGTGAAAATGACTTTCTTTTCTATTTATATCTTAGATATGCCAATTACCAGCAATGCAAACTGGGGCAAGTCAAATAATCTCACCTCAACAGAAACATGAGGAATATGGTAATACCTATATTGAGGTAAAATGGACAGAAATTAAATCCATATTAGCCACAGCTTAGAGATCATGTACCCTGTAGAGGAAGAATAAGGACCTCTAGGACCTGGATTTCAGAGGCAGCAGGAGCAGGTCCCTCCACCACTCACGTCTGCTTCTCTCTGCATTCGGCTTCAATTCTAGGAAGCGGGCTTTCTCCATAAGGCTGGAGCCCTGGGTGTTGGCAGCCCTGGGCTGACAGCTTTATCAGCATGGGTCTCTTTTTCTCATTTTTAATTAGAAAGCCTCAGGGAAGGGCACTGACTGGGCCAGACTATGCTCTCCACTATGAGAGAGATGCTCTTGGATCATCCTAGCAGATACTGGTGAACACCTGCCCCAAATACGTTCCCCTCCTTACTGTGACATGCTGGCAAAGGTTGCTTCTCACTAACTATAGGGAGATGCTTTCAGACTCTCCTCTTCCTAGTTTCTTTTGTGGTTGGGAGTATCCACAGGATTCCTTTCAGGCTGACGATTAGTGAGGAAAATCTTAAGGAATCCCCTGGCATAAGATTTTCCACCCACATAGAAGCATTAGAGAGAGTCCCCCTCTTATGCTGCTTTTGCACCTTGTTGCAAGAGGAGGTGCTGTAGCCACTATGGGAGGATGAGGGGACTTCCCCTCCACACTCTGCCTATGGTGTAGCAGACAGCTAGGGCAGCCTAGGTCCTTGATGACCTTGAAAAGCAACAGAATCAGCCTTGGAACTGCTGCATCCAGATTTCTTATTAGATGAGAAAAGTTCTTATTACAAAGGAAAAATAAATCCCATAATACAATCTCCTGTCAGCTCAGGCTCTCTTCTTCTTTATACCCATTGTTCCTTGGCCTCCTTTCTGCCCCTCTATTGGG
This sequence comes from Myrmecophaga tridactyla, assembly GCA_004026745.1. Taxonomy (NCBI): domain Eukaryota; kingdom Metazoa; phylum Chordata; class Mammalia; order Pilosa; family Myrmecophagidae; genus Myrmecophaga; species Myrmecophaga tridactyla. Next base: position 1,874 of record PVIY010010280.1, read on the forward strand.
GTGGTGCTTTGGAGACCCATCACATGAGTCTGTGCACCAGGGGGGCAGAACAGCAACCCCCTGACCGCAGGGCTGTGCAACACTGCAGGGAGCAAGAGCAGCACCTTGGAAGTGGTCAAGGCTCTCTCAGAATGCATACCAGGAAAATGATGAGGTTCTGCCCATGGCTTATCCATCAGAAATGAACTGGGGCAACACCAGAGATGCAGCTCACTGGTGCTCCTTAGACACTTGAAAATACCCTCTGATTGTACCCTAAGTCCTGCAGCACTGACACAGGGACATTCTGTCCAGCCCTTGGCATTTCTTGGTTGTCTCATTTAGGGTCATAGGTCTACTCAGATTTTACTTATCCAAAAGCCAAAACAAGGAACCAAGATGCACCACATGATGGTGACATTGGAATAAGGGGCAATGTGGAATCATATAATACGTGTCTTTCTGTGTCTGGTTTCTTTCACTCTACATGATGAGTTCAAGCTCCATAACAAGGGCCAGGGAAGGAGGCAATGGGAACTTATAGCTTAATGGGTACAGAGTTTCTGTAGTCTTCATAACAGATGGTGGCAATGGCAGCAGACCATTGTAAATGAAATTGATACCACTGAAGTGTACTCATAAAAAACAGCTAAAAAGGGAAGTTTTGCGATCATAATTTTTACAAAAATTAGTAATTTCTTTTACTTTTAGGTCTAGAAGGGGGCCCAAGGAACATGTTTATGGTTCTCTGCTCCTTTGTGTCCCCCATTTTTGAAATGGTAAAGAAAAGAATGCCTTGTTTTACCATGTTTAAAATTATTTTAACTTCTAAACTCCTTAATTTCATACTTTTTAAAATAAGGAAAATATTACTTATGTTACGGAAATTCTCTTGAGAACTAAATTAGTGGCAAAACAACAACAAAGTCTTCATAAATCTAACTTACAACTGTAAACACTCAGGACAATTATTATGACAGCACCAAGAGGATTGGGGGAACTTCTATCATCTGTCTAACATTTGTGGCTCAGTTCTTCATTTATCAAGAACAAAATTTTAAATACACTGTCTGTTTTCTAGAAAAACATTTTAATGCATATCAGATTTGCTGTGAAGCCTACTTCCACTGACTTGTGTAATTGAAAGGAGAGAACCGCAAAATCATTTCTAACGAAAGGGGACTATTAATATTTCAGAATATAACACTGATAAACACTAGCTCAAAACAGTGTAGGTTTAGCTCATGAATGTCCAGGAAATGAGAGGGAAATAAAAATGTCAGAGTTGTTTTGCGTGTATTAGTGTGTGCATGCAGACATATGAAGGCATGTGTTACAGGTTAAAACAGTCCAATATCTGAGAAGTGGGGAAGTAAATTTAGAAGATGTTCCCATTTTCCTCTTCTAGTTTTCTTTCTGGTTATTTTTGTTAGAAGTAATTTTATCTTCTTTCTCAGAACCAATGCTTAGAAATCCTGCCTTAAGCCTAGGTCCAGAATGAGCAAGAAAGCAGCAGCAGGAGAGGACCACAATATTTTCAGTACAAAAAAGATATGTGTGCTCCAGGGTTTGAAATTATGATTAAAAACAAAATCCATGGAAGAAGACATTTCGGTACACAGAGTAAGCACTTGACTTTTGTTAGTTGCTGCTGTTGGTTATTATTCTTATTGTATAGATGTAAATTAGGTTGAATTATCCCACCCAGAAAAGATGAAGGTGCATTCCACTTTAAAAATTTGAAAGACAAAAATTCAAACAACTGTTATTTTTTTGTCATTGTTTCATGCATTAGCCAACCGGTCAGTTTTTAAAAAAATCATCCTAATTCAACTGAAAATTGCAAGATTGGATTTTTGCCTAGACCAGATTCCTGTTGCATCATCTCATGGCAAGAATGGGCCCACAGTGCCAAGAAAAGGAGCAGTGTTTGACAACCACTCAACTTGATCCCCTTTCCTTAGGGAGAAAGGGAGAGAGAGAGACATTCTAAGGATATCCTCACAAGAGAAAGAAATTAGCAAAATCCTTGCTGAATGTTAGTTATTAGAGCTGGACAAATTTCCACTATTAGATAATGTAATTATTCCCTACACTATATTTAATTATCAGGTATACAGATAAACTGACAATTTTCTTCCCCTTTTAAATATTGAAAATTAATTGAAGAAAGAAAGCCTTCTAAAAGGTAGATAATTAAACAAATATGCTATGAAAAAAGGCCATGTGTAATTTTATTTTATGTGTAAATTATATGTAAACCCAAAGGGGATGAAGTCTTATTATGCAGTTTGCTCCTCCATTAACATTTCAATAGAGAGACTTTTTCTCTCGGTTTGGGGGAAAACAGTGAAATTGGGTAGCACCTGCCAGAGGTACATGTAAAAGAGGACTTCTGTAAGTTTGTCAGCTTTCTGGGGAGGGGGAGTGAGGTGGGGGGAGTTGGCGGTAGAGAGGGAATCCTCCATGTTTATTGCTGTTGCACAGCTTTCTGCTACATAGGAAAGGCAAACCTTAGTTTGGATTTGGGTATCAACTCTACATAGAATCGCAAGATCATGGAAATGAGTCATTTCACAGCTGCAAAAGAATGTTGAGCATATTTGGTCTCACCCTCTCGTTGATGGACAGTGAAACTGATGTCCGGGGAACAATGGTTGGCCCTGGGTCATGATTGGACACTCGCTGTTCCCCCTTTGTATCTTCTGCCCATTATCTGTTTGGATGAATTTAGGTAGTTGAATGGATAATATAAATAAACTGTGATTAATAATAACTCAACCAACATTACTGATCACTTGTATTATACCAAGGAAGGGACTAGACTCAAGTAATATAGACAGTAGCTGGTGACAGCCCTGTAAAAATCAAACTAAGTTTAGCTCTCACAAAGGTCATGCAGGCAGGCAGGGGAAAGGTAGGGCCTCTGACGCAAGCTTAGAACTGGCATCAAATGTGTAATGGCCAGGGTCATTCAAAATGTAAACCATAATCAAAGGGGGAATCTTCCGTGGGAAGTTCAGATTAGTTATATCTCCCAGATAGGTTGTAGCCTCTGGAGTATACAAACAGTGGAGAAAAAGGAAGGTCTACAGATCAGGCACAGGTATAACCGACTCAGCGTTCCATTGTTTGGTGCACCAGTCACCATTTTGCCTTAGGCTTGGTGCCTGCTCTTGCAACATTGTGAATAAATTATTTTCTCCTCCGCAACCAGATGAGCATTTGTTCTCCTTCAGGTTTGTCATACTTTCTAACAGCCCTGATCCTAGGGAGGACCTGCATTTCATCTGAAAGCCCTCTCCCTCCCACAACAGCCACAGAGCAGCTCTAATGCTGTCACATTCTACCAACAAAATTACTTTTCTTGGTGCCCATTATTCTGCTTTGACATGCAAGTATTATGGCATGGCCATGATTTAGTGGGAATGAGTTAGAAAAGGAGTCTAGACATTACATATTGAGCAAAGTCAGAATTGCTTAGTGAAAAGTCTGGGGTTAGAGTAAAAACCCCATGGCCCCATTATTTGATCAGTGTTTTTTGCTTGTTTCTATTCTATTCTATTCTATCCTATTTTTTCCTCCATGAAGCCACCTGGTATTGTGCTATGTTTTACTTAGTGTTATAGCCTTTATGTGGAAGGATGTAAATGTCCTATATTTTAGCATTTACTAATGCTGTATGAAATATTCCAAATCAACACTGAAATTCATTTTGTTGAAATTGGGTTCTTTTATATGCACCATTAATGATGTATGCACACAAATCTCTAAATTTTTCTCTGGCTCATACTATCTGGATTCAGGATGAGCCAAGAGAACAAGATGAAGAGGTTCTTAGTAAGACTGAAGGCTCTTTGTGGTATGGAAGCAAATGTGAGGCTTTTGCTATCAATAAGGCAGCAGCATATTGATAGCTGACTAGCACTGAAGACAAGAAGGGGAGCTAGAAGGATTTTGAGGCTTATCAGGATGCTCATGATAAGGGAGGGGTCACAAAGACCAAGAGCCAAGGTGCACCCTGAGCAGATGACACCGAGTGTGGATTGGATTGGATTGGGGTAAGAAGCTCAGGGTGAAGTTGAGTCCTGAGGGTACATCAATTCCTGCCAGCAAGTATGATGGAATGTGAGTTGGGGATGGACATGAAGGTTCCAAAGATGATCAAACAACTTAGCCACTCCAGCAGGTGGTCCACAAGCAGAAAGAAAACATCTAAGCTTAGAATTAGGAGACCTGCATTGTCTACATTGGGTCTATAGCTCAGCTGGACTCTAGTGTCCTTTAAAAAGATGTAAACAGCAAAAACATATCTTGGAAGGAAATAGCAAGACAAGGCAATCATAAAGAAATTGGGTTTCAAACATTATAGGACAGCTATAAGCATGCTCATAAAAGAGCAAGCTTCTACCTCATTTCCGACAGAGTTATTCAAAGAGAGATCTGCTTTGAAATTTCTCTGCAAATTCTAGGATCCCTAATGCACAGCTTGAACCCCGAAGCAGCAGATGTTTTGAAACAGTGTAAATGCACAAAGAATGACTTTCAAGAATCCAATAAAATGTTGGGGGTAGGATAGATTGAGAATAACATAACTGAAAAAAACAAGCATACATTTCAGGTGCAGCCATAGTTCATATATTCATGCACAGAAAGAATCTATTTTCATTCCCAAGTTGTATAAGAGCCTTTTCCTAATTTTCCCATAATTTAACATTCAATTTATTTTACTACCCATATCACGGATAATTCACGGATAGAGCCTTAAAAATTTGATATGATTCATTTCATTCCCAAGAAACATAAGGCCTTCTGCCTAATTTTCTCATATTTTTACATTCAATTTATTTTACTATCCACTATCACAGATAGTGGTGGATAGAATCTTGAAAAATTAATTCAATGAGAAAGTTAGTGAATGTGGAATTAGAAATGAAGAGCAATAGAGTCACACATTCTTTCAACAAACATTTATGGACTATTTCCCTTGTTTCCTACAACCTGGTGTGTAGGGATTAGAGAAACAATTTGACATGAATTGCATCAAACTGTTCATCCTTTGAGAAAGATGTGGAACTTTTATAAAAGGCAAATATGGATATATAAAACATACTTAATTGAAGGCTGTCATGTGTGAGGTACTAAAACATTTGATCCTTATGATTCTCTAAAAGACAGAAATTATCATGTCCGTTTTCTTTATAAGAACACTAAATTTACTTAAATTCATTAAGTGTCCAAGGTTGCTTTATGTGACAAAACCATGATTTAAACCAGATCTATTTGATGCTAATGTACATTATGTTAATTATGCCGTACTCCTTTCTAACAAACTCCAGACCAAACTAGAAATTGATCAGTGCCAGGAGACAAAGGTAAAGAATTGGAGAATTTTGTAGGGGAAAGAAAGCTTCTAGGTGGCCTAGCTGAGAAGACAACATGGAAGAGATGGTTTTGGTGTTAGGGTGAGGCCTAAAAGGTGGTGGGAATGGGATGTGTATACGTTTGCACACATGCATTCACACCTGCCCACACAAGGCACGCTATTTGTATCACGTATGCCTGAGTTATTACAAAAACTGGGCCAATATGTAGCTCCTTCCATGGTAAGCGTGATTCCTAGCTTTTAAGCTTTTTTTTTTCTACACTGAACCGTACCTTCTTGGAGCTTTGCCTGACATTCTGGATGCCTTTTATCTTTGATAAATGGGACATGATTTTGGAAAGTTAAGCACAGAGAAGAGGAAAGTGGGAAAGAAAAGGAAGTGACTTCACCAGAGGAAATATCTCGGTGCAGGCCACCCTGAAAACACTATGAGGGGTGGGCCACTCTACGAAGCCATTTGGTCACTGTTGTCAAAGTGTTGTAGCCCATATGTTCCTACCAAACCCTGGCATTTTAGAGGTGGAGCAGGTCCCCGTCATAAGCCTTAATTTCCAAATGAGGGCACTACCAGTAGGCCAGGCTGGTAGGATAAGAGCCCTGAAATCTCAATAATCCTCCATAAGTCCTTTAGAGATGTTAAAAGGGCTTCAAATGGTATTTGGGGATATGAAAAGGTAGAATATGGAAAAAATTTGATTTGACTATTTGCTTTTGGCATTAGGGCCCCTATGGACCTCATTTTTCCTCTTTATAATAGAAGATTGATGAAACAATAGTTAAAATCCTTTTCATTTCAAAAATGCTAATATCTTCTATTGTAACCAATGATCATAAGGTGGCATGTGAGAAACCTGTGTTTTATGCGATTGTTCTGTAATCCAATCCACTGCTTCTCTAATAAAATAAATTAAAAAGAAAAAAATGCTGAAATCTGTGACCACTTTGTAGTGGTGCTCAACAAAAAGGTCTCACCTGACTATGGTAGAATTCTTGTTTCCAAAATATTAAGATCTTTATTTATTTAGACTAAATATTTGAACATTGAAAATAATAACATAGCAATGCAAAAGGCATACTCAATAAAGTATGATTGAACTAGAATCAATTTCCAAATGTGTGACAGTGTTGATATGTATGTGCGCCAATATAACACTCAGAAAAGGATTTGGCTTTAATTTTTGAAGACGCTTACAGCCTCGCCTCAATTTCCTAGAAGGTAAAATGGGTAAGTAATTCCTTCTTCACATGTAAATGACCACTGCAAAAGCAATAATGCTAATTGTTAATATCTACACTGTGTGTGTTCTACCATACAACCTCTGTCAAGCATTTTTCATACATTATCACCTATAGTTTTTTAAACAACCCTAAGAAATAGATGGCCTTATCTCTCCCAGCAGCCCAACAGCAGAAAGAGATTCAGTTAAAGTCACTTTGTGAGATGTTAGGGTTGCAAACCCACACAGGATTTACCTTACTCCCAGATCTGAGACGTTATAACTCAACTCTGTGTTGCTTCACAGGTTAAGCGACAAGACAACTCATCATAAAATATTTAGTACTATCAATTCACTGGTAATAACGGTAATTATCTGAGCAAAAATTTCAAAATGACTAACAGCTGAATACCATTCAAAGATTTTTGTCTGACCTACAAAATGTTGTGTTTTGCTTTAAGAGGAGCCTATTTAAAATTTATTGAAAACTCACAGATTGCCTGGAACCTCGTTGGTCCCTAACATTGCCTTTGACAGGAGTTGCACATGCAGTGGCTACCTCCTTTTCTCCTAAATGTATTCTTAGCTTTGCCTCAGGTTTCACCTGACCCAAGCTTCACTTGTGATACCTGCCTGGCCCACAGGCTGCTGTATTTCTACCTGTTGTCATAAAGAGTTCTGGGCCTCCTTTCTCAAACTGCTAATATAGCCTTTCCAAAATAAGTAAATTAATTAAAATACATACATACATATATACATACATACAATACATATGCATCCATGCACCATCTCTATTACCTTCTTAACATGGATTCTTTACTTGAGTCATGTTGCTCTGATTTGCAATATTCTTTAATATCTGAGTGTTGTATACTCTATCATCGTTGAAATGTTACCTAGAATAAAATAAAATGAAGTTAAATTAAATTAAAAAAATCTATTTCTGCCATTGTCTTATCCTGTGTGCCAATTTAAATCTGTGGTGGTCCTCAGAAAAGCCATGTCCTTCAATCCTCTTCAATATTGCTGACTGGGAGCTTTTGGATTGTTCCCATGGAGATATGACTTCACCACTCCAGGTGGGTCTTGATTAGTTTACTGGAATCCTTTAAAACAGGAAACATTTCGGAGAGGGCAACAGAGTCCACCAGCCAGAAACCTTTGGCGATGAAGAAGGAAAATGCCCCCGGGAGAGCTTCACAAAATAAAAAGCCTGGAGAGACAGCTAACAGATGTCGCCATGTTTGCCATGTGCCTTTCCAGCTGAGAGAGAAACCCTAAATGTCATTGGCTTTTCTTGAATGAAGGTAACCTGTTGTTGGTGCCTTCATTTGGACATTTCTATAGACTTTATTTAGTTTGGACAATTTCATGGCCTTAGAACCATAAACTTGCAACTTAATAAAGTCCCTTTTCTAAAAGTCATTCCATTTCTGGTATATTGCATTCTGGCAGCTAACAAACTAGAACACCCTGCTATGTAAGTTTTGTCCTAACCTCCTTCTAGGAAACCATGCAATGAATGTTAAAAACAATAATCATGGCATTTGGATGGCAACTTGGCTCAGTAATGACTAATATCCAAGCAGGCTAATCTTCCCCTTCTTCATATAGCTGTGGTCATTTATCGTGAGTCCCTAAGACATGTGAATCACTGCAATAGGAACATGGTCCCTGAAATCGACTAGTGGGTCAGTTATGTTTTATGTTGCAAGATGGTAGTTTGCATATTTCAGTGCAGAGGGGAGGAAGAAGTCCAGACTTTAGGAGGCCCACAGAATTTAGCAGTAAATGAATGCATGTATTTATCTGTGATTCCTTTGAGCCTAGCTTTCCTCTATAAAGGAGAGAAATTCAATATTCACATTCCCAAATAAATAATACCATTTTTGAAAAATATGTGTTGAGATGCCAAAGGAAGGCCACACTTTATTTCCAAACGTCCACACCAAAAAGTGAAAGAAAGAAGAAATGAGGAGAATAAAATCCAGACTGCTCCAGCCCAGAAACAGAAATTAATATCCTACCCTCAACATAGACACATGTAAGATGTCAACCACAGGTAGGGTTTTTGTAAAATTGATCCTGATTCTGAATTCATAGTACATGTGTACTTGAGAGAACTGCTTTGGCTGTTCTTTTCTTCCTTCTCCTTCCTTCCTTCCTCCCTCCTTCCCTCCCTCCCTCCCTCCCTCCCTCCCTCCTTCCTTCCTTCCTTCTTCCCTCCCTCCTCCGAAGACAAAAAATTTTCAGTCTTCCAATTTATGGTTGCTTTTTCTCCAGTCCAGGAAAATTTGAAGATTGCTTGGGGCTCTCTGGGACAGGAAGATGTAATGTTGACTTTAATGAATGGATAGTATTCTGAGGAAAGTAGCCACAAGGTTTCCAGGTGGCAGAGTGTGATGGAGAATTTGCCTGTGGGGTGCCTAGGAACCTAGGCAGGGAACATGTCCTGACCTTTGGGGAAGAGAGGTGGGTGGGCAGATTCTTAGCCTTCCTAAAATAATCCAGCTGGGGAGAGGTGGGCTCAAAGTGGAGGTGACACATATATATATATTTTGTCATTGGCCAATTATTCAAATAAAACAGAACATTTGTTATTTTCAGGAAGGAAGGTCAGTACAGTCCCCAGGAGCAGAAATAAAGCCATCCTAACTGAATATAAATGTTCATATTTTTTAGCATTTCTTTCAAGGAGATAAAGAATGGAAGTCCCTTTGTAAATGGTACTGTATCTTTGTAAATATATATATATGCATATGTTTGTATAACATAATATTTCTTCTATTACTATTATTATTATATCATCTTGTTTCTTCCCAGCCGTTTGAACACAGGAGAGTCATGCCCCCAAGACTCAGTTCCCTTCTCCATAAAATGAGGGTGATCACCAACACTTGCCAAGGTACTGAAGGTATAACGTTTCTTAATGACACATCTGAAGGTTTTAAGAGCTGTCTCTAAAAGGTGTGTTGTTCCACATTTGAAACACTTCCATACACTGCGCTATCTCTAGAAGGTTTCATAGACATTCCACAAATAACACAACTCCCCCTCAGCGTGTTTTCTCCCCTATCTTCGTCCTGCAGAGAGAGCATGATTTTGGGTGTGTGGCTTCAAGAATATCAAATATATAAGCTTCAGCACAAGTTTAGGCAGACTACTAGCAGGCTACATGGCACCCACATGGCAGCTACAAATAAAAAATTTCTTTAGAGTCAAAATCACCCAGGGCCCCTTTCTCTGGGATCACCAGGCTATGGACTATTAAATTGCTTGTTCTTTCCTGCATTGTTCATCCATTCAGCTAAAGGCCTTTTTCTGAATGCCTGCCATGTGCAGCATTGTGTCACAGAGCTTTGTCCCCTGAGCCCCAAATATTTTATGTCATTGCTGTTGATTAAAAGAACAGCAGCAGTCTTTCTAGGATGAGTTATATCTCTCTATGTCTTTTGTCTTTTGAAAATGAGGTCCCTAAACATGATGTCACCTTTGTCCATGATTCAGTGCAATGCTTATGAACATGTGAAACCTCTTGCTAAAAGAAAAATGTAGGGAGGAGCTTTGTTTGCCCTGCAGTGGTGCCAGATTGTGTCATTTAAAAAATCTTTGTGATGCTGAACATCATTAGCCGTCAGGGAAATGCAAATCAAAACCACAATGAGATAGCATTTCATACTCACAACGATGGCTATTAGTAAAAGAACAGAAGGTATCAAGTTTTGGAGTGGATGTGAAGAAACTGGAACTCCAGTGCCTTATTGGTGGGAATGCAGAATGGCACAGCTACTGCGCAAAGTCATATGGTGGTTCCTCACAAAGCCAAGGATAGATTTACCACATGATCTGGCAATCCCACTTATGGGAATGTACTCAAAGAGAGTAAAACCAGGATTGTGAGCAGATACTTATATACTAGTGTTTTTAAAAGCATTATTCACAATAGCCTAAAGGTGGAAATCAGTCAAGTATTCATTAACAAATGAAAGGATAAACAAAATGGAAAATTATTCATTCATAAGAAAGAACGAAGTTCTGAGACCTGCTACAACATGAAGAATTTTGAAAACATTAGGCTCAATAAAATGAGTAAGATGTATAAACACAGCTATTGTATGATATTATTTATAAGAGAAGAATAGAAATGGCAAATTTGTAGAGATAGAAAACAGGTTAGTGGTGACTGGGGAATGGGAAGTGGAGAAAGAAGAGTGTTCGTAAAAGTAAAAATTGATTAATTAATTCATTAAAATAAATAAAACACATGTATCTGAGTTGCCATAAAATGAAATTAGGTAATACTATATAATAAAAGTATAAGAATTTGCTTTTTATATTGTTTTCTGTTTTTTCTACTTCCTGATCAGCTTTATGACCACCAGTGTACTTGCAATGCTTGTCTACCAGTCTTCCTCTTATATTTTTCTACCTCTTTACTCCCTGGGCATGGAAATGAGAAAAACAAGTAGGGTACAGTTATGTGTAGCCAAAACCTTCAAGAGATTAGAGTTGAAAGTCTTATTCAGACTCAAACAAGCCATGCAACTGGGAAAATAACCTCAACTCTCTGACCTCATTGACCCCACTTTAAATTAGGAAATTAATCAAATCCACCTCTAAATCCAGTGGTCAAAATGTTATCACTATTGAACTATACAGGGTCCTTTTTCTCCTGGATATATTTTAGTGTCCACCTAGGCTGCCCAGAGGCAGCATCATCTGCTTGTTCTCCCTTGGCTAATAACAATAATAGGGACTAGTTTCTGAGCTTATGCAGTTTACATCCACTGTCTTCTCTAACTTTCACAGCAAGAGGTGATATTGGCAGGGCAATACTCATTTTGCAGATAAGAGCACTGGAACTCAGGAGATTAAATAACCGTTGAGATCACACAGCTAGGAAGCGATTCAATCCCAGGGTTCTGACACTCAAACCATGAATCAATTCACCGCACTGGACTTCCTCTCTGGGAGTAAGACAAGTTCGCCGAGAGCAGAGTAATGGATCATCAACGGTAATCCTACCTACCCCAGAAGGCAGCTAGCTCCTCTGGACATTGATTATCCTTTGCAGACTGTCACATTTGAGGGAAGCAAAGATTCACGCAGAGAGGAGAGATGTGTTTTCTTCTCCACATTCGAGTGATTGCTTGGGGACCAGGACCTGCTTCATGTTTCAGGGATCTGGCAACCTGTCTTCCTGTGGATTGCCAGTGATAATGTATTTAAGAGACGCCGGATGTCGGACTGATCAGGTGAGAATTTATGTAAGCTGAAACCATTAGGTAGCTTAATTAAATCAGGGCATTTAACTCATTACCCTTCTGCTCCTAGGACTAATAAATCTGAACCTGGTGGTGCTAATCACAAAAGAAGTCAAGTTCAGCAAGTCTCCCTTTACCAGAGAGAACTATGTTGAGGGTTTAAGCTAACTGTTTTGCCAGCTTTGGTGATTAAAAGAACCTCAGGATACCACTCCGCCAAGGAGGTCCGTTTGGGATGACCACATCCAAGCCATCCCATACATCCTTGTCTGATGGGCAAAACCTTCTCATAGCACTTGCTAACACACTGATGTTTCACAGCTATGGTAATTGAGATGAAAACTTCTAGTGCCTAAACCTCACCCTTCTGCTTACAAGTAAAGCCTGTGTATTCCCTTCCAGGTGCTCAAGCTTACTCATCTTGTTTGGTGAGCTTCTGAAATGAATGACAAGTCATCATTCTCTTACCTATACCAACAAAATAGCATACAAACTCACGTCCCTTCCTACAGTTTCACCAACCCTTCCCCAACAGAGCAGCCACATTTATCTTTTACAAATAGAGTTCATGGTGCCAGTTTATGTCCTGAACCTCTTCAGTAGTTTCCCATTACCATGTAGACCAAGTTCAGTTTCACTAACATATCTGACCATGTTTACCTTTAAGTTTCCTCTCCCACATCCATCACCTCTAGTCCTCTGCTCCCAGGAAGGACATGCTGCTCATTAACAGGGTGGATGGATTTGTGTTTTCCAAAGAATCCACGCTCTTCCACAAGGTAGGAATACACTTGTGCATCTGCCATTTGATGGCTGAGATATCACCTTCTCTATGAAGCACTATTTGATATCCTCAGGCTCCGAAGCTGTGTTTTATTTGGGTTCATGTTGTGTGCTTCTTAAAGCCCTTTACTTTCTCATGGACCTCACTCCTTTATATACCTGCTTTTCGCTCTAGGCTCTCGATTCCTGAAAGGCAAGAATTATGACAAACTGCTTGAGATGCCTTGTTTAGTAGCCTTGAATGGTATGTGGCAAACTTTTAAGTTGGGGAAACTCTGGCTGATATTCTGTCATTCTGACTTAGGACTGAGTTGATGCCCAGAGCAGATGTGGAGTCCTTGAAGGCCTTGGAGAGAATGGAAAAACAGAAGTTGGCATTAGGAGAGGAAGGCAAAGATGAGGACTATAATGTTTAAAGAAGGGGTTTCTAGCATTTTGCTGCAGAATGTCCAGTGAAAAACATTTCTATACCCCCCATGGCATTTTTGGTAAATTTTCTTTTAATGCGGGAAGTTGGTTTTCAGGGGTGGGTGGCATGTGACTTTCCAAATAACTTCAAGCTCTCCCTTGGGAAGCCCACCACCACTGGATCCCTCTCACCAAAACCCCACAACAGCTGAGCTTTTGTGAGCATTCCCTATATGTCACATACTCTCTAGGCACTTTCCCTGCCTTGTTTCAGCTAATACTCATGACAGCCCTGGGAAGAAATGTCATTACTATTAGACCTGTCATGATCTCTTCTATACGGAGGAAAAAACTGAGACAAACACAGAATAAATGATGGTTTTATTCCCCATATGCTAATTGGGGAAACTGGAACTTGAACCCAATCCAGTGTGAGATGAAAGTCTGTGCTGTGAAACTACCCTTTAAGTCCTACCTTTGCACTGGGCCCTGGGACCTGGACTTCCCTTTATGTCAGTAGTGGAGGATGGCAGGATAAATGAGTATGGGCTGTCTGCCTGAGGGCCAAGCAAAGAGGAGGAGGGCCTGCTGAGTGTCTGGGTAGCTTCACATCATGTGAGAGGTTTGTTCCCAATTCCTGGTGGGGGAAAATGACTTAAGGAAGCTCCTGTTGAGATTTCTGATGCTGCATTAACAACCTGCATGGTATTTTGATATTTTTTCCATTTTCTCTTTTTATAAAATGTGGAGAAAATGACAGGGAGCTTACTCTGAATATCTAAGAGAACTTTCTGAGAAAAATAAAGGGATGGAGGAGAGAACCCATGTCCAAAATAAGTTAATGTTCTAATCCAAACAGGATTGAAGGCAGCCTACAAAGTTTTGAATGGAGAAGACAAGAAATAGCATCGAACAGGAATCATCTATTCAGAAATACAGCCATTTGTGCTAATTCATCAGATGAAATAGATTACATATAGACACATTTCAGAGTCCCAGTATCTTTTCATAGAATGACACGTGAAGGACCTTTAACAGTCAATCTCAACAAAGTGGATTTAAAGTCACAGCCCGGGTTCACACCTTGATTCTGGGCTAGCTCTAATCCTGACTTTTATTGGTGAACTTGACATACCAGAAACTGAGGATTTTCATCCTTAAATTAGATGGCCAAGGGACCACCAGAGTAGAAGGCCCATCCCCACAGCCTGTGACCCACCTGTGTCACATCTCCATATTTCCTCAAAGTCAATTACACACTTGCCACAGGGGCATTGCCAAAATAGCACTCCTGAATCCTGCCCTGACAATTCCACGGCCACCAGCTACATGTGACCACTGAGAGCTTGACATGTGACTGTTCTGAATGGAAATGTGCTGCCAATGTAAACTATACACTGGAGTTCAAAAATTTAGCATGAAAAAAAGAGTAATATATCACATTGATAATTTTTATATCATTCACAGATTAATATGATAATATTTGGGATAAATTGCATTACATAAAATGCATTATTAAATTTAACTACACTTGTTTCATTTTATGTTCTTTTAAAATGTGGCTAATAGAACATTTAAAATCACATACACAGTTCTCATTATATTTCTGTTGGACAGCACTGCTGAAGCCCATCTTTTTTTGTTGTTGTTGTTCTAGTTTTGCTTTCCTATCAGGATAACACTCACTTCTTTCCCTTTATATCATGGAAGCTGTTTTCATTTTGTTTTTAATGCCTGCTCATTTTCCTATGACAATAATTTTCCCTAATGATGAAGGCCGTTTTTGAACTTTGTATTCTCATCGACTCTCCTTTATAAAACACACCCATGTGGTGTCATCCTGCCTCATCATATCTTTGCTGTCATTATCAAGCCTCTTGGTGTTCCTGCATTGGCTGGGCAGGCTGGAGCTTCTCCTGGGTGTGTGGCCATCACTGGGCCACATTCAGTGAGGCTAAAGGTCTCAAGCTCAGGTCAACCTCATTCTGCTTCCCCAGAAGTCTGACGGAGAAAATGCCTTCCTCTTCTTCTCCTTTGATTTGAGGTAGGGGAATATTGTCACTTCCAACAACACTTTTCTCTTCCTGTTTTGTGCCCTCTGACCATCTCCGTAGTGCCTTGTTCTTTGTGACATTCTTAACCATTTTTCCTGCCTGGGGTCTGATTAACTGATTACTCACTCATTTGGCAAACATTTGTCAGTATATCTTAAACACCAGCTACTGAGCTAGTGGCTGTGTAGGAAAAGATGAATTCGACATGATCCTTGAACTCAAGAAACCATAGACTCTTTGAGAAAATAGACTCATAATCACAATATGACAATGGGTGGTAGCATCAGTTGGCATCACAGAGAGGAGCCACCAACCCATCCTCAGGGGTAAAAGCAAAGACTACATGAAGATGTGTTGCGTTGAGCCTGAGGATGACTGGGGCTTTGTTAGGGCTTTATTGTTGTAATTGTTACAATAATTGTTGTAATTATTACTTTTGTAAGGGCAGAAGAAAGGCATCCCTGGCCAAGGAAATAGTAAGACAAAGACATGAACTTACGCAAGAGCATGCAAAGTTTAGGGAATCAAAAATACTATGATATAAAGATATATAAAGATACAAAGATTATAAAGATATAAAATACAATATGCCTGGGAAAAGAATAACAAGAGACGGAGGATGAGAGGCAGGTATGTGTCAACTTGCAGAGAAATGACAAACGAAGCCGAGGGTTTTGCTTTAACCCTAAGCACAATAAGGAGTCACACATGGAGCTAATGGAGGTGCATGAAACTATTGGACTAGTGTTATGGGTGGATCACAATGGCAGACATGGAGCAAGGAATGAAATCGCCCTTATTCAATGCTAGGAGAGCAGAACAACCAAGTATCCAAAAGGTCATACTGGTTTGTCTTGAAAGACACACACACCTACTAAGTATTTGCAATTGCATCTGCTTCTCTGTCATCTGAATGAGTGCCTACTTGGAATCCAGGTGGTATGATTTCCCACAGCTCCACTGGGCATAAAGGATTTTACATATGTGTCTTCTCACTGATGATGAGGGTGAAGGTGCTGGGTTCAGCAGGCGCCTTGGGAAACCAGACCAGATTTGGAGGATATATCCTTCTCGGTCCCAGAGAGACTGGTTTGGTTCAGGGACCCCTGGGTCCTTGTCTGAAAAGTGGCTTTTCTCAATTCCCTTTGATCAGGCAGTTCATGGCATATTTGGAAGGACAAGGAATGATTTGTCTTCCACATGTGTTTCCATTTATTCCTTAAAGGCAAAGCTAAAGCATTAAGCAAGAATACAATGAAGTACAGTGGACAACATGCCTCAGTCTAAAAGAATATATCTAAGAAAGCTTATTTGTTTATAATTCACATTTTTAAAGAAGTGTATGAAAAATACAGCATGATAAAAATTGCAACTGCAAAAATAAGAATGAATGTAGAATAAGATAACATTGTAAGGCATGAAGAAAAAGTTGCCATAAATCCCTGCATAATTCACCAAGAAGAGCCATCCTTTAGGCTTGGGTTTCCTAGTAGTCAATGAAATAAGGGACAGTTTCATAAGGAAGGGATGGGGTGGAGGAAAAATTACTTCTCGTACTTACGGCTAAGAGAAATCACATTGGTAGGTCATCATAAATAGTACATATTGAATGAAGTGGACACTATTTTTAGCAACATCTTGGCTGTCATCAACTATGGGTTTCAGAAGATTATCTAAAGCAATGCAACTTTCCTTCATTTAAATAGCTTCCAGGAGTATCTCTAATGTGCAAATGTGGTAAACTGGAAAAATGTATACGAGTATTTGTTGCCAACATACACCCTTGTCTGTTGCTAAGGGGCATGCAGTGTTCCACTCCATGAGAACAGTATCTTTCCCACTCCACTTATATCAAGTTTGGTGTCATGATCTGCTTTGGTCCATGGAATGAGAGTAGAAGTGACATGTGCCACTTTCCAACAGAAGTTCTAAGAATACGGCATAGTTTCACCATCAATCTTTTCCCTCTGCCTTGAGAAGGTCACTTGACAGAGAGGGAGTGCACATTTTGCCTGAATTTCCTTACAAAGAAGACTCATGGATCAGAGCTGTTATTGACTTGTAATTGACATAAATGTGAAGAAAAACTAAGCCTTTGTTGTTGTAAGCTCCTGAGATTTGGGGGTTGGTTGTTACTTCAGCATGACCTAATGAAAGCTGACTGATACTGCTTTATCAGTGCCTTAGGGGACACAGATACAAAAGACAGAATCCATGCCCTCTGGGATCCTACAGTTTAACTGGGTAAGCAATAATTGCATAGTTAAAAATCAGCTGAGGGCTATAAATGCCACTTTGGAGTTTCCAAAAGTATCACGGGAATCAAGTCCAGAAGCAAGAATAAATGTATCTAAATAGAAGATGGCATCCTCAAGGAGTGGATACTGAGTGAATGGGCAAGGTGGAGGGGGGTAGCACCTCAGGAGTGGGCATAGCACTCCTTTAAATCAGGCATGGAGGCTGAATTTAACAAAGTGCATTCTTGAATGGAGAGAGAACTGTCTCAACTGGAAGACAGATTGAAAGGAGGATTGTGATAAGAAATAAGTCTTGGAATCAGAGAGAAGATCAGAGAGAACACAAGTGTTCTTAACATAGTTTAGATTTTAGGTAATACTGCATTTTGTGTGCCTTCACTGTGCCAGGCACGGTCCTCAGTATTTTATATCTCATCTCACTGAATTGTTAAAATAAGATTGAGAGAGAGAGGTTTTAATACCCATTTTACATGGAGATGAGGAAACTGAGTGTTGAAACAAATAAGTGAACCCCATCTTCCAGGTTCCAAAGCCCACCTCTCTTTTACCTACCTTCTCCAGGTAGATAGATAGTTGATGAAAGATCTCAAATGCTATGCTGATTACTGTATATTTCATTTGGTGTGCAATGGGAAGCCACTGAAGTCTTCTGGGGTAGGGAAGAGGAGGCAGGGGTGACATTGATCTGGCTTATGCTTCAGAAAAAGATTCCATCAGTCATGTAGATGGCATCCTGGACATGTGGTGACTGGCAACAAAGAACAGGTAGAGCACAATGGCAGCAATTCCATACATTGGTAGCCAGAATCCATCTAATCATATAGGAGAAGTTCACTCCAAGCGTCCTTGCAAATCTATGCCGAGGGTCCACAGATTCTATATCCCAAGAGATTAATTTTTTGTAAATATCAAATGCTTTTTTTATTTATGAAATATAATCACATACAAACACAAACAATCTTACCATATGATCATTCCTTTCTTGTTATGTAGTCAATAACTCACAATATCATCACATAGTTGTATATTCATCATCATGCATCAACTCAGAAAAAGAAATAAAAAGAAAACAGAAACACTTGCATCAATTCAGAAAAAGAAATAAATAGAAAGCAGAAAAAAATTCATACATATCATACCCCTTACCCCTCTCTTTCATTGATCACTAGCATTTCAATCTACTAAATTATTTTAACAATTGTTCCCCTTATTATTTATTTATTTTTAATACATATGTTTTACTTTTCTGTTGATAAGGTAGAAAAAGGAGTATCAGCACAAGGTTTTCACAATCACACAGTCACATTGCAAAAGCTATATCATTATACAATCATCTTCAAGAAACATGGCTACTGGAGCATAGCTCTACATTTTCAGGCAGTTTCCTTCAGCCTCTCCATTACACCTTAACTAAACTGGTGATATCTATTTAATGTGTAAGAGTAACTTCCAGGATAACCTCTCGACTCTGTTTGGAATCTCTCAGCCATTGACATTTTATTTTGTCTCATTTCACTCTTCCAAGAGATTAATTTTTTAGAGCTATTTTGAAAAGAAGGAAAAAAATAATAGCCAGTCTCATCACACAGCCCCATTGCCCATTTAGGTGAGTTTGCATGGATGTCCACCTGAAACAGGGGCTGGATTTAATAGACTCAGAAGTCCTTCCCATCTCTTAGTCATGATACTGCCCCTTCACCTCTACTAGATAAGAGACAAAGCCTATCAAATATGTTTTATACAGACCTCTGATCAGATACATGCTGAGAGAAAAACGTGGGAATTAAAATAAGAGATATGGATCTTAATATTTAGATGCTTCATTTGGCCTGCTTTTAGGACTTTTCCAAGGAAAGAAGAAATGAACATTGCGTACTCTCTCCTGCATCTGCTCTGTGAAGCTAGGGGCTGAGACCAGCTCTCGTAAGAAACCTTAAAGCACAGGGGGTTGAACACAGAAATATAAGCAATGGAGAAGAGAAAGGAAGAGAACGGAACTTTAGCAATTGCAGAGTGGGTGGGGTCACTTAGTAAAACTCAAGGGGACTGGAATAAAGGGAAGAGCCTGCTGATTGGAAGAGCCTTAATAATGAGTTATATAAATGATCTGGTATTATTCCTAAAAGAAAGATTCTTTATATAGCATTGACATGAAGACAAGAATAAGTGGCTTCCTCTGGATTTACACAACATTGCTCCCATGAATAAAGAATTTTGAACATAACTCCCATGGGGAACAGTGTTTGGCACAGAGTATTTAGCCATTAAATACCTGTTGAATCAATAAATGAGCTACGCTCAGAATGGATCCTTGAAGCCACCTTGTCCCAATGGCGTCCCAAGTTTCTCTCCAGGGCTATGCTAGCCACTCCTGTAATGGCAGCTCAATACTTCAAGGGCATCTGCTCTCAGGGAAGTTAGACCAAGAGCAGACATATAGACTTCCCTTTGAACTTGGCTCAATTTTGTTTTCAGGCATTTTCACAGCAAAAGGTCAGCTTTCTGAACTCTGGAACATATAATCACTCCTCCTGACTAAAGCTTCTTTGACTCAACAATTCAAACCTTAGCGCAAAAAAAAAAAAAAAAAAAAAAATAGAAAATACCACACACATTAAAATACCAACTAATTATACCATCTTCCATCTCCTTCAGTTTATGCACATCAAAGAGGAAGTTTGTAGATGTGAATGATTCATTTGGGAAGAACACTGTTATTTCAGAAGTCCTCTTTGGTGCAGACTGGGGGTTCAGGACAAGCTAAAGAGTGTAATTACCTGGGGGAATTCAATTTGGGTAGCTTCGAAGATTCAAGCATGATGATTTTTAAGAGGAATGTTGGGTAAGAAGGTTCTTTAAGAATTTCTCTACTTACTTCCAGTCATGTGTATAGGATAAGTATATGAGATTTCTATTGGCAGAGATGGAAAAAAGTTTTCTGAGTGTTCAGAGTATCTAAGAAAAGGGTGAGTCGCTAATATTTTTAAAAACTCCTTGTTGCAGAATAGGTAATAAGCATTGCTGGTGGGAAAATGCAGCAACTTTTGCATTCTAGCCTCAGGTGGGGTTTTGAGGAGGGCTCAGCATCTTAACAGATGAGGTGCAGGAGCTTACGACAAAGTTCATAATTGCTACACTTTGGATAGTGTTTGCTTTCTTTCAGTGTGAATAGTTTCAAGGCACTGGACAGATGTAAAGTGCTGAGTCTTCATGAGAAAGAAATCAACAACCGAATGTTTTCTAATTTGTATAAATTAGACACAACTAACCTGGCATTAAATTCAAGTCTGTACAGTTAGGTTATTTTCCCAGTAAGATGTCAAACAACTCCAGTGGAATGACAGCAAAGCAAATACCGATTGTGTTAGTCAGGGTTCTCTAGAGAAACAGAACCAACAGGAGATAACCACAAATATGAGATTTATAAAGATGTCTCATGTAACCATGGGAATGGGAGAGTACAAAATCCTTAGGGCAGTCTTGAAGCTAGCGGCTCTGATGAAGGGTCTGGCCGAACTCCACAGGACAGGCTCACTGGCTGACAAAGCAGTGAAAGTGTCTCTCTTCTTCCTTAAAAGCCTTCAACTGATTGGATTATTTCATTATGGGAGACACACCTTAGTTGATTGCAGATATAATCAGCCACAGATGCAATCAACTGACAAATGATTTAATACACCAGTTCTCTGGTTTATCAACCAGCCATGAAATATCCCTGCAGCAATACTCAGGCCAGTGCTTGCCCGGCCAGACAACTGGGCATCATCACTTGGTCAAGTTGACACCAGAACCTAACCATCACACCGATGCTCGTGGATCATAATTGAATTCTATGATATTGCTTCAAATAAGTGTATATAGTGTGTCTTCTTAAAGAACGAAAGAGACTTATGAAGTCCCTTGTTACCAGCTTTAAATTATATATAACAGCTCTTGGACAATCCAACATTTTAAAAAGTCTAAAGTATTGCAAAAATTTCCACAATGAACAGATTATCAAAATTCTAAATAAAGATAGAATATCCAAGGCAAGATTAGATTGAGGTGAGGGAGGTGGGTCATGTATGTGCAGGGCTGGATGTGAGTTCTCCTTAATATTTTGATATATTGTTCATCATGGGCTTTTTGCATTCATTTTGATTTTTTTTGCATTAAGATATATTTTGTTGGCCACTGAGTTTTTGATACCCCCTTTAATTGTGCACTTTTAGAGAGTGCCTCACTTGCCCATCCACCTCCCACCCACACTCCACCCCCAGGTTCCTGCCTGCTAGATGTGCTTTCTAAAGTGACCCTGCTTGGGCAAGCGAGATTTGGTGGAACCTAAACCACATCTTAGGCTGCTGGGGCTGCTTTAACAAATACCACAGACTGGTTAGCTTAAACAACAGGAATTTATTTTCCCAGGGTTTTGGAGGCAAGATGGTCAAAATCAAGGTGCTGGTGGGATCAGGCATTCTCTGAAGTCTGTGATCTTCTTAGGGGGGTTGGGGGTCTTGCTGGAAATCCATGATCCAATCTCTATTTCTGTCACGTGGGCATCTACGTACGTCTGTCTTCTCTCAAATGTGCCCAGCTTTGCTCTTTTTGTAAGGACTCCAGTCATGAAGATTAAGACCCACCCTGATTCCATTTGGCCTGATCTTAACTAATAGGATCTTCAAAGACCCTATTTACAGATGAGTTACATCTACTGGACTGTGGATTAGGACTTAAACGTGACTTTGTGAGGAGTATGATTCAATCCAAAACACCACATATTTTTTCTCTTTGAGCTCAAATTCTGCTGCAACATGTTAAAAGAACTGTGTGGCTCAGAGACTTCTACTGACTTTTTTTGGGACTCTGGGCTGAGCTTCTAGGACCTGTTTAGTTCAGGCCTTTAAGTCTGCGTAGGTTGAAGATTTTCCATCGGTACCTACAAAAAATGTGATAAGTTTGTGCCCCCAATTTTGGGGGGTCTTTCTTGCCTTAGAGAGCAATCTAGCAACTGCCTGCCCCAGCTTGCAAAGGTATTTTTGTCGTCAGTTAATCCAGGAAATGTTATTTTCTATTTATAAAATGTTGAGCTGTGTGCAGTGGGAGGATAGCAACCTGGAGATGGACTCAGAGGTGTGGTTTTCTGATGGAACGCTGCCGTGATTTCACTGCATGGCTTCCTACTCCATTTCCTCGGTTGTTTAAAGGTGGGGGATGGCGAAGAATGCATAGACAAGCATCCGCAAACTACTGCCAATGGGCCAAATCTGGCCCATCTCCTGTTTTCATATACATATAAGTTAATAATGCTTTTTATTTTTTTAAATGTTTAAAAAAATATGAAAAGAAGAAAAGTATTTCATGGCAAGTGAAAATTATATGAAATTCAGTTTTCTGATTCATAAATAGTTTTATTGGTACATAGCCACAGTCTTTCATTTACGTATTATCTGTGGCAGCCTGTACACTGTAACAGTAAGATTGAGTAGCTTCAGCAGAGACCATATGGTTCACAAAGTCTAAAATCTTTACAATCTGCCCCTTTACAATAGAAATTTGCTGACCCTTGGCTGAGATCATTCTGAATCTTTTTCAGCTTCATAATAATGATAATAATCCAAAATTCCTTGGGAGGGACAATTTTGATGACCCATTACTCTCTCATTCAGCCATGCACTTCAGAGCATTTGGGTTCTGCCTTTCCCATTTGTACGGCAGAGGTACCTATTCTAAGGACAGCAAAAGGTAGGTCCTTATTGTAAAAGATACAAATTAATATAACTTGACTGGTTGGTTGGTTGATTTGTATCCTTTCTCCTCTAAAAGGAGACCAGTATACTGATAGGAAAATACATGTAACTTATAAAATTAAAGTGGCAAGAAAATGGCTAAATATATCTCTCTGGGCATGTTTATGTACATGCATTCAAGCAGAAAACTCTCTGGCAGTTTGCTATTGAATTAATAACTCAGCCAACACATATTTACTAAGTGCTTAATAAGTATAAAACACTGTTCTATTACTTATATGTATACAAAAAATGTACAGTACAATCTTTTCCCTCAAGAAGCTTATTGTTCTGTTGGGGTGATCAGATTGAAGAGTCAAAGAATTAGGAATCAATCAAAAGAAAGAAGGTTTGACTGGAGGGAGTGAATTAGCCATTAGCACTTAGCACAGTGACATCAAGCAAGACGTTGATGGGTCTCTCTTGGGGCTCAGTTTCAGCATGTGGAAAATGGAGGTGATGATGGAGGTTTGAATTGATGATGTGCAATGCACTATGAGGAGCTGGGCAGGGAGCTATCCACTACATCATCTATGGAGAGCTTGGTAAACCAACTTAATAGGTACCATGTTCCTCAAAAAGACTATAGAGTGAGGCAGTCATGGTCTCTTCCCTCAAGAAATGTGTGTCTCATAAGGGAAAGAGCAAGGCAGGTAGATAGGATGGATAGTTATAACTGCAGGGAGCAAGTGAGCTGAGATAAGCACAGGGGACTTTGGACCCACAGAAAAGGATGTCTTGACAGGTGGTTAGGAAAACTATCTGAATAAGGTGTTGCCTCTGAAATCCAACTAAAAGGTCACAATGAGATGGTCAGATGGAGAAGGGAGAAGGGGATAATGACTTCTACAAAAGCAGGAAAACAACAACCACAAAACTACAAAAGTAAAGAGAAAGAATACAGCATGGTATATGTTGGGGGGTATTCATCCATCCATCCATGCATCCATGCACCCATGCATGCATACACCCATGCTCCTGTCCATCCATCCTTTCATTCTACACATCTTCACTGGAAAATCATAGTCAGGCCCTCTCCTAGACATTAGGGTTGTAGTGTGGACAAAACAAATTCCTTGAGCCCTAGGAGATCACACTCTAGTAAAGAGGATGGACAATAAATAAACAAATAATGGGATATCAGATAATATAACTGTTGTGGAGAAAAATGCAGAGTGTGATGGGCCAGAGTGTAGTTTTCTGTTTTAAACACAGCAGTCAGTTAAGTCTCCTCTGGAGAGAAGAGATTGTATAACAAACAGTCTTGCATTGCTGTAGCATAAAGAGAGAGGCTTGGAGTGCTCAGAAGTGACATGGAATAGATCACAGAGGACTTTGATCCTGGAACCAATGAGGTGACCATCAATGCGTGTTAGTTGGTGCAGTAACAAGGTCAGCTTTGAATATTCAAAGTATCAACAGAGTAGACTTGTGGAGTATGAAGAGAGGAGACAAGTGGGAATGCTATTTCTGAGGCCCAGGAGGGTTATGTCCAGCCCTCAAGCACAGCACAGCAACAGGTCAGATTTAAGCTGGATCTTAAGGGATAATTAGGAGAAGCAGGTCCTCCAGGTTAGACTCCCACGACTATGTTAATAGAAGACCCAGGGCAAGTTTTGGAGAGAGTGATGAGTGGTTCTCATCTTGCCAAAGGGTATGTGTTAGAGTGAGAGCAAAGTGAACATGAATCATAGGGGCAAACTCTAAAGGATTAGCTATCTAAAGAAAGGAATTGCCTCAAGAGTATGGTTATGTGGTTATTACTCAGCATCTTTTTGGGTCTAGCCAACCTGGAGGAATCATCTGGACATGACATGCTCTGGCTCACAAAGGTCCAAAGAACCAGAGACATTGCAACTGAGGAAAGTGGGAAAGAGGCCTCACCCTTACAAATGGTGTGTGAGTGCAAGTAGAAGACCTGTGGGATGGCCTGAGGCAAAGGAAGAGCTTGTCTTTCAGCCTTTTCTAGACCGACAAGCAGCACAGTAAATTCCAGGGTTTAATTTCCCTTCCATCACTAAGCCCTTTGCTAAGAAACTTTTGGATCACTCATTAACTTGAGCTTTGTTCTGTTTGCCAAATCCCTGCTTCCAGCCTGAGTATTCTAACTGGCTGTTGTGGTCTGGAGAGAATTGTGGAGGCACCGCCCTGAGCAGGTGACACTGGGGATGCTGACAGCCACCAGAGACCTCCACAGGTGGGTGAAGCTCTCCAGGGTTTTGTTCACTAAGGCTCTCTTCTTTTGTTCAGGAATTCAATTCTAAATCATGTATTGAGCAATTGTTAAAAGCCAAGGGCCCAGACCCAGATATTGGGGTGACTCAGATGGTGGTCCATAAATGACTACTGAATTACTTAATTTATTGACTGTGTCTTACAATATATTTTTCGTCATACCACCCAGTTGTCTGAATTCCAAATTGTGTAGATTTTCCCCTAATTAGCAACCAGTTTGCCATTTCTCTAGGCCCTCCCGAGAGGGAGTAGTCTCAGATTGTCTGCTGTCCAACTCTTACCAAAACCCCTATTTGGAGAAACGATCATTAAGGAAGACTGCATAGAGCACATGGTATTTATCCCATCACATAAGTTCATTCCATTCAGTTAAGTTCTTTTATTGAGTTAGATCCCTGGAAAGCTATTGACTTGGACCGCTTTATCTTGTCATTTGCCAAATCACCTCCGTTGAATTGTTTTGTTACATCTTTGAGTTTTATCGAGAGTCATTATGGAAAACAGTCATATGGAATTAGGTGTGTACTTATTCTAAAACCCAGTGTTTTGGATTTTGTCCATGGTGCTAACTAGCTCTCCACAGAGGATTTACTTTGTGTCTCTTTTATTTAAAGTTAAACAAATAAGTAACTTTACAATGGAGCATATTTTCCTTTTGCCTTGGCTGCCAGGAAACTCGGGCAAATTGGCACTCACGTGGATTGATTTTAAGGTCCTTGCGTTTAGACGATGGGAGCCCTCCTCTTTTTCATGATACTGAATTTCCATCCCTGACCATTCCTTGTATATAAGCAAATTGCATGTAAGTGCTTTAAACTTTTTCCCCAAAGGAAATCAAGAGGTGGACTATGTTTAAAATGAAATAAAGACAATGTTCCTTCACTTTCCTTGATTTTTTTGTGTGTGTATGTGTTCATCCTGTGTTGTGAGCTAGACTCTAAACTTTGGGGAGGAGAAAGAAGACCTTCTATTTATTGTCTATTCCCTTCACTTTCTAGAGAAGTTCAGAGCACATAGAAAGAGCTCAATGAACATGATGCCATTAACTGTTGAGCATTTAACAGACATCTAAATGGCATAATCCTTTGGCCATATTTCCACTGGATATCAATATTCCTAATTTGTCACCCTAACCTTCCTTTGACCCCATCTCACCCGTGGAAACAATATCCCCTAAAGAGGCCCTTCCTTCCTCTCAATTCAGGCACCAGCAATGAGGCTTGTAGGAGGCAGAGACCTTGCCTGCTTTATCTCACTGGCCCTTGTGCCTGGTTTAGAGCCCAACAAAGGGCAGATGGTCAGGAAATGTTTCTTGAAGACCTTGTTCTGTCCAAGGCTGAAGCTGTACCCCTGCCACCTTCTTTCTGTGTTACAGAGGATGTATTGTTGATCCTGAAGCTTGTTTGGGATGTTCACTCTTTGGTTAAAATAGATAACATGAATTATGTTTCCAGGCAAAATAGTAGCCATCTTCACTTTCCAATTTTCTCTACCTGGTCTTCTTGGTCACCTTCCAGCTCCAAATCTGTTATGGAGATGGTGTCTGTAGAGGCAAGACCATGGCTAACTTCCTGGCTGTGATAGCACCAGTTGGGAGCATGAAAATGTTTTTTTTCTGGGGATGACAGCAACTGCCTGATAAATCACTTCAATGGGGTTTTCAAGTCCTCCCTGGGAGGTTCAAGGAACTCTGGAATTCTGTGGGTCTGTATTTACAGCTCTTACCTTGGGGCTGACTTGGAGCAAAAATCAGATGAGTGAAGGGTCAGTGAGGTGACTGAGCCCACAAAAGAAGCAGGCTCTATGCTGGGTGTTTTTACATATACCACCTAGATGATGTTTGCAAAGTTCCTGGGGGAATTATCCCATTTCATATGGGAGGAGCTCAGCAAAATTAGTGACTAGCCCAAGATTTCATAGATTTTCAAAGAACTGAGATTAAAAACCCTATATCTGCTTGATTCCAAAGCACATGATCTTCTCACCACACCATGAAATGAGCACAGTTTTCCTCCTGTGGTCCCTGACTTTTGCCCCTCTGCAGAACCCCCAGCCATCCTTACACCATTTCTCCCATTTGGCACTTTCTGCTATGATGAAAGACAGTAATGTGAATGGTTTATTCATTTGTCTATCTTCTTTCTTTCTCCACCTTCCCACAATCCCACCATTCCATCCTGACTCCTGGCAAAATATTAAGATTGTGGTGGTTCTGCTACAACATCCAAGTTTTACTAAATAGCCAGGATATCAAGGGCAAGATTTGATCAAAACATCACATTTGCCTATAAGGATTTTATAATCATATATAACGGAGAAGGGAGAAGAAGGTAATGACTTCTACAAAAGCAGGAAAACAACAACCACAAAAGTAAAGAGATGGAATACAACATTCCACATGAAATTGCCAACCTTTATTTTTGACGATTTCATCAGGTTCAATCTGGTAACAGAACAATAGGAAGTGAACACTCATTTAGTGGGTGCATCCTCTAATTAGGTACAGTGTTAACTGATTTGGAATCATCAACTAGTTTGTTTCACCATGAGTGCCCATCCCCACCCAACCTCTCCACCCCCACCCCGCTGCCAAGACCTGAGCTGCAGAGAGGTCAAGACACTCACCCAAGGTCACACCCTTAAGAAAAGCAGAGCGGAGATTCACATCCCCATCCCCTTGAGCCTGAAGCCTGGACCCCTTTGCAGTGTGAGAAGCAGGGCTAGCACCTGGAAGCCTCGAAGAGAGGAATGGGGTCATGGTACTCTTCAGTCATCAGGACACAAAGGGACAGGACACCAAGAGAGGCCATAGCTCTAAGCCATGGGCCTCACCCCTGCTCCCCAAGTTCTCACTCCAGTGGCCCTTGAAGTCTCTATTCTGTCTTTTGCTCCCCTGCCTTGCTACCTGAGGAATGCGTGGTCATTCAGGCTCAGTTGCTACTCAGCCTCCAGGTGGGTTCCAGGAGAGAGCAGGAGGAAAGAAAGGGCCAGCACATGCCGGTCTCAGTTTCTTAGCCTCCAGCAACATGGCTTCCTCCCCGTCCCTTCCAGCTCCTGGGGTGGGGCCAGCTCCTCCGCAGTGTCAGTTCCTGGCAGTCTGGCCCTCAACACGCCCACCCTTCTGAGCTCCTTCTTTCCAGTGCCTTCATCTGTACCATCCAACACATTCAGTTTCCTGTGGGGATGCTGAGAGATACAGCGGCTATTTACCATGTCTCTTTTAAACACGTGAACAATGAGACTCAAAGACGGAAAGATTTCTTTCTGGTAGTTAGCGGCTGTGAGTTGATAGAGCTGAAATGAATCCAGGGGCCCCTGATTCTCATGTAAGCCCCTCCCTCATGGGGCAGCTTCCTACCATCCTCCATCTTCCCTTCTGTCCTGCCCTCCGAAATGCAGGGGTGAAGATGAAGCTTCATGGGTAAGGGTGATAGTCAAAATACTTAAAAGCCAGAAAGAATTGGGCCTTGGGAAATCAGACCAGGCAATCAAAAAAAACAGCCAGGATGGACTCTGAGGCAGGACCCACTCATAGATGAACCCATGTGCATGCATGGTTTGTGCTTTGAAACATGGGAGTACATATGCACCACACATGTCCCTTTGTATATTGGCCCCACAGAAACAGATAGTATGCATACGTGGGCTACACATTGACACACACGCAACTCTTTTTTCCCACAGGTCTACATTTACATATAAGTAGAGTGTATACACATGTGCTCACTGCACAAACCTCTACCACACACTTTCCACATATGGCTGAAGCCCATCTGTTAAGACCGAGAGCTGTAAGAGTTGTGTATCAGTCATACATAGCATGTATCACACATAGTCTGATACATACATATCAGACACAGTCACAGGCGTGTGTCTATGCATGCAGGTGCTTCACCTGAAAATCCCCAGGGACAAAGTTCCTGATGGTCAGTATGCTGTAAATATTAGTCAGCAGTAATGTTAATTAATCATTGGATCTTACAAAATATAAGGGTACCATTAGAAAGAAAATAATACTAACAATCACTTCCATGCTATTTAGCATTTACTTTATACCAGGCATTTTCTAAACAATGTCTTACTGAACTCTAATTTAAAAACCTGCCAATGAAGAGGTGTAACTGAGAAGTGAGGATTTAACAAATGATTATGACCATTAAGTCATTATATAGAGATTTCTTTTTAGTTCGTAGTGTATTAGAAAAGCCAGAAGGAGATACTTAAATTTGTTGAGCTGTAATTCGGTAACTTGACCTTTGATAATGATTGTATAACTATATAGCTTTCATTGTGTGACTGTGTGATTGTAAAAACCTTGGGGAAAACACCCCTTTTATCCAGTGTATGGGCAGATGAGTAACAAAATTAAAACAAAAAATAATAGAGGGGGATAAGAGGTATGGGATGTTTTGGGCTTTTGTCTTTATTTTTATTCCTTTATTTGGAGTAATGAAAATGTTTTAAAATTGATTGTAGTGATGAATGCACAACTCTATGATGATACTATGAGCCATTGATTATATACTTTGGTGGATTAAATGGCATGTGAATATATCTCAACAAAATTGCATTAAAAAAAAAAGAGCCTGGCAGCAGGTCAGTAAGAGGGGATGCCATGTGCAAACCACTGGAAAGGCCTGATCAGGAATGTGCAGCACCCTTGACTAGGAAGGTAGAGTAGGGGCTGCTAGTCTAATTTTTCATTTGTGGTTATGTGCAGGGTACACTTGCTAGTTTGGGTTGCTGTTCAACCAAAATTCCCTCCCATCCCCATATCACCATGAGCAGAGCTCACATCCTCACCCACTAGGGAGGGACTTAGTTGTGTGACTTGCCTTCACTACTGAAATGACAGGGAATGTGATGCAGCCAGAGGACGTGCTTGCATTTCTCCTGAGTTGTGCCATAGAGTGCTTGTGGTAGCTACAGGCCTGCAGCCTAGGCCCAGAATAAACACTCCTGGAGTGGACATGAAGCCAACCTGCAGGCTGGAACCAAGCCCAGCTGGCTCAGTGCCCGAAGCAGAGCCACCCAGCTGAGCCAAGCCCAGTACAACGGTGCCACCATGAACCCAGAGACCAGTGAGCATGAGAATATGCTCTTCGCATTGCAAGCATCTGAATGGGGATGCTTTGTTAGGAGGCATTATCGCTGCAATTGCTGACTAAGACAGAATTTTGAAGCTTTGACTCTAAAGAGTGTGGCTTTTGGAATTGCACAGTTCTTTGAACTTGGATTCTGCCACCGCTTGGCTGTGCGAGCTTAAATCCTGCAATGTTAGGTTCTTCAACCATAAAGTGGGTTTATTTATTTTTTCCTGCAGGGCATCTGCTTTAAGAAAATCTTTCAAACTAGTTTGCCAGGATTATGTTAAGATGTAATGGTGTTAAGACCCAATGTAAAATGCTCTACTAGTGATATAGTTATAGACATTTGTAAAGTGACCTGTCCTAAATGAACGTGCATGGTGTATCTTCTGGCAGTGAGCACCCCTGTTTCCTCTGGGCCCGTGGGAGGCATGGTTACAGATTATAACACTTTGTATCCTGGTGACTTGCTGTAAGCATTGGTGATATAGGGCATGGCGCACATGCAGGAGTAACAAGTGTATCTGTGATGCATGCTGTAAGCCAGCCTTTCAAACAAGGTTGTCCAGGCAGTGTTAATAAATAATGATATCAAATAATAAATAATGTTTTTAACAACACCTGTGTCTGCTATTCATTGTGTATTTCCCTGGGCCAGGCACTCTGCACACCATATCTCATCTGTTCTTCACAGCCACACTCTAGGGCTGACATTTTTACTTTGCCCCTCACCCCCACTATTTTTCAAATGTAGAAAACAAGGCTCAGAGAGGTTAGTTGATTTGCCCAAGGCCACACAGCTGGTAGATGGTGAAGTGAAGTAGAATTCAAATCAGTCTGGCCCCAGCTTCTTCCAACACTGCATGGAAATGTCTCAAATACAATAAAAGCACTTATTCATTCCCCCAACCTAGTCAAGGCACAGGAAGGTTCATGGCGGACCCTTTTACCTTCTTTTACATTGGTGGGAGGGCACCCGGCAGCAGGCAGAGATGCTCAGAAAACGAGAACTGCTACAACCTGATGCCTTTTGCTCTAAGAAGGACATTTCTAACGTTATACATAGTTGTTTCACTCACATGGAAATTAACTGCTCCTCCTTGTATAAATAACTTATAATGAGCAGCAGTATTCTCCCCACCAGTGCCTGATTAAGACCGTGAGGATACCTGGGGCCCAGCCCAAGTTCGATGCCACTCTGCCTTCTGGGGCTGTGGCAGCAATTTGCCGTTCTCCTGGTTTCCAGGTGACACGTCATCATGCAGCAGTTCTGTTTTCATTATCTGTGTGTGTGTGAGCACAAGCTCCTATACTTTCTCTTCTCCTAATTAAAAGAAACTCCCTGTAGAGGGGCATGTGGAAGGGGAAGGGGCCAGGCGATGGGGAGTGCAGGGGATGGCAGGGAAAGATGAGAATGCAAAAGACCCACCAGCCACTGTGGGCTCTTAGCCTCTGTATCTGCCAAAAGGCCCATGTTGGGCTGAGGAGTTACTTCCAATGCATTTAAAAGGACCTGGTCATCCCATTTCATCTGGCCATGCTGTTTGCAGGAAAAGTACAAAGAAAACGTTGCAGCATACACTGTGGTTTATTTGCAAGACACATGGGAAAAAATATTAAAAGAAAGACAAGGGAAAAGACTCAAGGGTGGGGAGCATCCACCATGGGCTCTGGGTTCATCCCCTCCCGGGGACATTGTCCAAAGAGTTCATGTCAAACAAGTGATGTAAACCATGTGTGTGCATCGGACGCCATAGCGCAGCCATGTGTTTGATGCTCACAGTAGTTCTATTTATAAATGCTGTGCTCCCAGATGGGACAACCAGAGAGTTTTTTTTTTTTTTTTTTGCCATTTCAAGTGTTTCATTTCCTTCTTAGCATATCTTTAAAATTAAGGCCATGCATACCTATGCAAAGGTCAGGCTCAAACCCTGTTTACCCTTAGCTTGTGGCGCGTTAATTGAACTAGAGTTGGTTGTCTGAGAAGCACACATGGATCCAGGGTAGGGAAGAAGAATTTTACGAAGAACCAGTGCTGTTGCTGATTGTCAGCTAAACCCCTGGATGGCACGTGTGCTGGTGGGGAGGATCCCGGCATATTGTGGGTTGTGAATTGGGTACCGATGTACGACGAATTTCAGCCTCATCTAAACTCCAGTCTATCAATGAGGTCAGAAGCACTTCAGGACCTTCACGATGAAAGAACTGGGTGGAATTCTGAAATCCTGTGTCACTTGGCAGAGCCAGAGGTGGAGCCCAGGATTATTAGGCTCGGGATTTGACTTTCTATTCCCTTACCCGCTACAGACTTAGTGGCTTAGTGGGAAAGGGTGGCTCTAAGGCTTAGAAGCCGTGCGTGTTTGTTGTGGCACACGTGTTAGAAAAATACGAAACAGCATTTAGATACTCAACGACAAAAAGGAGGAAGAGATAAAGTGGCAAAAATATTAGAACAAAGTTGGAAGCAAAACTTGCTCCGTTTTTGGTTTTGTTTTTAGGAAAGAGGGAAAAAAACATAATAGCTGTGTGGCAAGGGTAAAGCTATCACTAAGAAGAGGAGGTGGAGTTGTTTTTTAACAAGTCTTAGAAAACTCACTGCAAGTTCCGGGAGTGCGAGAGGCCGAGCGGCTGCCGAGCATGCCCTCTTCTGGCGATGTTTCGAAGCCCAGGAACACAAGGCTTCGAAGCCCGGAGACCTGTGCTTTCCAGATCTGGGTAGGTTCACCAGCCTGACATAGTTTTACCGCATCAAATATCACACCCTCTTTCCTCCTCCTCAGCCCCCAAACAAGCTATAGGTAAATTACTTTAATAAGGCAAGATATACCATAGTACTTTTTTTTTTTTTAACACCAACTAATACTCCCTATGTCATCTGTATATTTATGATAGCTCAAAGACATGGGTGTGTGGATCTAATTAAAAATGTGAAAGGGTTTAGCAGCCTGCTGCTTCCCTGCAGCTCTCCGGTTGCCAAATCTTGGCAGCCGTGTTGGAACAGAGCCAACTGTTTAGTCTTGGGCTGAACCGCTGCCAGCCCGAGCACTGCATTGTGGGAGGAGGGAGCCTGGAGGTGCTGCATTAAAACGAGCTTGCACAAGGAGAGGCTCTGAGCAGGACCTGGGACCCAGCTACCCCAAAGGCAACGGGAGAAGAAGCCGGCTTGGTCTTGCTCCCTGCCTGGGCCTGAGCCCAGACCCCTTCTTCTTTCCAAATGCAAGGAAGGATCACGTAGGCTGCCTTGGAGGTCAGTTAGGGCTTCGAGGTGCTAGGTGGGAAACTGTCCCAATAGCTTTGCTATGATTTAGTTGAAATCGGGCCTCTTTGGAGAATAAACAGTTTGCAACTTTTTCATCAGTTGGGGTTTGAGCCTTCAACCTCATGCCTCATCACTAACTGGGCCTTTGTGTGGAATTCCAGGGTCTCTACTGTAAGTCTGAGCTTTTCTATCCTTGTGGATTGTCTGTGCCTTCTCTCTGAAGCAGAGTCCAGAGCAGGTTTCTCAAATTCTATTCTGCATAATGCATCACTTGGGGATTTTGTGACAATGTAGATTCTGAGCTAACAGAGAAAAAAAGAGAATTCATTTCACCACCATCAGAACTTATTAGAACTATTTACGTACCCCGTTAGGAATCCAGAGTTAACTTTCATGGTTTCAAGGTTGGTGAACTCTGGAAAAAGTACTTCTTGATGGTTCAGAGTCAGAGAAAAAGAAGGAAAAAGAAATCAAAGAACTCAGTGTTCTCCACAATATGTTGACAAGATAAGTGAAACTAAAAAACATCAAAGGTATGGGTTACTTTTTATTTCCTCAAAATGTGCCAGCTGAAAACAAACTGTAGAGGAAGAAAGGGTCTTATTCTTTCTATACTGAAATGCTTCCCAGCATAGAGTTAAAATTCAGCTTTAAAAAGATCAGCTAAGATCTGTGTGTGGGGGTGGGGGTGGGGGTGATATGTTCAGGGGCTGGGATAGGGGATGAGGGGAAATTTCCCTTTTAACTTTATAACTTGTACATTACTGCTTTTTCCTAACGATGCATTACTTTTGAGATTTAGAAGAAGAAGAAGGAGGAGGATAAAAAGCAGTAGTAGCAGTAGTAAGACTTCACCCTGTGGGAAGCTGGGCAAGAATCCCCGCCCAGGGCAGGCTGCTATGGGGGGAGGGAGTAGAGACTGAAGTCACTCAGTTTTGGAGTGGAATCTTGACTCAGGCATTAGTCTTGGGAAGTTAGTTGACACTTCTGAGCCTTGCCTGCTCCATCTGCCAAATGGGGTGGCAGCACCTTACTTTGCAAGTACTAGATTTGCATAGTGAGGGGTCTTGCTCCCAGGAGGCCTGGGGTGTCTTAGAGACCCAGCGCCCCATCTTTCAAGGGGTCATGGCATCTTCCCAGAGAGAATTTCACCCTGCAGATTGATTCTCATCACAAACATAATCTAAGACCATGGGATGAGGTCTATTCACCGTGGAAGCCATGGAGCCACCTTCATGAGAGCAGAGGAGCTGGGAGCAAAAGGTGGGGAGAGGGCCCTGGGGAAAGGCTGGGGTAAATTTCTTTTCAATGGTAAATTTATCCATATGAAAAGTTTAAGATGACAGGCCAAATAAATCACATGAAGTCATAATTTAGGCAGCCACATTTATTCCAAAACAATAAAATGCATGAAGTCAGTATTATTGGAGACGATGGGGGTTACGTGGCCCCTGTACAACTAGGGGACCGAGATTTCCTCAATCTCCTAAGTTGGCAAGGCACTCCATGCACTTTGTGGTTTTGGATAAGGCAGAACTGGTTCTTTCTCTCAGAGAGAGGGGCTATTTGCTGCTAAGGATTAGAGGATTTTCCTAGGAAAATTCACTCTGAGAGACGTTATCGGCTCTCACTCCTAACATGTGGGCAGGTGATTGCCTAAACCACTGAGGGAGGTTGCTTGAGGTAAACATCTAATTAATTAAAGTAAACCTCCCTCTCTACTCCAACCTGGAAAATGCCCTGCAACTTAGGAACACACATAAAACACACACTCACACTCACACACACACACCTTTAAAGAGGCAGTCAGCCTCCTGAATCCTCTAGCCCGACTACCTTTGTTAATTAAAGTTTATAAACTTTAAACCCACCACCCTTCCTTCCTTGTCTGTGTGACCACAACCCCTAAACTCTTCTAAGCAACATTTGCTCCAACTTAATATTCCAGTGCTTTCGGAAACAACATTTAAAAATAAACCGTTCTGGCACGTTGTCAAAGTCTTGTCTAAGTTCCTTCATGACAACCACCCTAAGTGAGATTTAAAAGCCAAAGGCAGTTGGGGCAGAAAAAAAGGAGTCCCCCGTTTAGAGTTCTAATTTAAGACAATGTCAAGTGAGAATGTATTTATTTACCCCTCCCCATTTCTCCTTCTCCCACTGGCATGTGGGGTGTCTGCACCCATCTCCTGAGTCCTTCTGCTCCTGCCTTTTTTGGTCTACTTTGTGAGGACTGCGTGGGTGGGGAGGCAGTCCTTCAATCCTAGGACACCTCTTGGTCCAAGGCCAAGGGCTGGCCCCTGGAGAAGCGAGGGGCGAAGTGGCAGAGAGGCCTCAGACAGGTGTTAAAATGTTGCTCCTGGTTCCTCAGTAGTAATCACTGCAAACCAGTCCTGTCTATTCCATTCCTATCAACAACCTGCTCTCCTTGGTCCGTTGCTAAGAGACCAGCCTGTTGTTTACAAGATCCTCGGTGGCATAGACTTCCATAATTTATAATTTATTATCCGAGTGTCAAAACTTGGGGTTGGTTTTTATTTTATTTCACCATGGATCCAATAATTGTTAGATACAACAAAGGTCATGCATCTGCCACCTGGTGCGGTTGTCGCTCCAATTGTGTCCCTTGGCGCCCTTAAGTTGAGGTGCTGCGGAAGAAAATGCTATTATAAACTGAAGATGAATATCATTTTTGTCCATTAACTTCACACATTATATGGCTGCTCAGGTCAATGGATTCCCTCAAGATTTGTTCACTATTGAAAACATGTTTCTGTCCAACCAAGATGGAAATGAATTGAAATGATTTCAATTGTCACAAGAAAGGAGAGGAGGCTGCTCGCTGTACACTGCGACACCTAATAGTTCAACTCACCGGCCTCCCTGCGCAAAGTTCAGGGTGGCCGACATTTAACTGGTATTGGAAATTGCTCCCAAGCCATTGCTGGACTCTGTGGGTCCACAGAACCCCCTTGTGAAAGTCTTCTCGTCTTATAAGAATTCAAACAACCAGCGAGGAGGTGGTGGTGCAGAGGAAAGGGACTTCATTTATGCCAACCAGCACAGCCGCAACTCACCAGCTTAAAGAAACAGAAAGAAGATACAGGCATCATCATCATCATCATCATCAATATTGGGCATTGTGCCTTACGGGGTGCCCAGCACAGAGCTAAATGCTTAATCTGGACATTAAATAAAGCTCCTGATAAACCTACCGGGAAAACCCTAGCCCTGGCCCCACTTTAGAAATGATGAAATCAAGGCTTTGTGACTCTTTAAAGGTGCCCAAGGATGTATGGCTATCAAGATGGAATGATGCAGGCTGAGTGACTCCAGAGCCATTCTTCTCATGCAAATCAAAAATACCAGCCTGGGCTTTGCTGTTCCTTGTCTATTAAACAGCCTCTCAGATACATTTGACCATGTAGGCAACTTAAGATGGGTTCCCAAATCATATCACCACTTTATCTTTCCCTGCAAAGTCCTTAGAATCTTTCTAGAACCCACAGAGCATAAGAAAACTCGAGGAAAGGCATTTATTTTCCCCATCAAAGGAGCTGGAAAATTCTGATGACATTTTACTAGGATTTAAATTTGTGGCAATTATGGCCATAATCCATATCGGACTTTTCGTGGCTTAATTCCTACCAGCTCCCCACCAGTGCCATAGATGGAATATCACACTGGACAAGAATCTCCAGGACCATTTCTGGTTGGGATTGGCATCTCTTGTACTGCTGTGGTGAAAAGAGATAAACAGATTAGCTGGGAAACCACTGACCTTTCTCAGGCCTGTCTTTTCCTATTGAAAAATGCAGAATTGTGACCTGGAAACCACAGCATAACTCAAGCAACACTGAAGAAATGTACCTTCCTCAGTTTACTTTCTGTGATCACCTCTGCTACGACTGGAGCTCCTTGCAGGCACAAACTCATCTTTATAGCTGGATGATATGTGTTCACCACATTTAAGATTCAGGGCCAGAGCTGTGTGTGCAAATCCCTCTCTATTACATAATGGTTCTGCAGACTGAGGCAGGTCATGTCATCTCTTGGAGGCTAAGTTTCTACATTTGCAAAAACAAGGATAGCCTCATATTTTCTTCACAAGGCAAAGACAATTAAAATTAAACAATGGATGCCTCACAATCTTAAAATTAGGGAAGGATGGTATACAAAAGCATTTAATATCATTACTCAAAAGTGTTCCGGTGAACTGCCTGACACATAGCAGCCTCTTATTTAGCTGCATATACAACCGCAGCCTTGCTGTGTGCCCAGCAGTGCTTAGCATGGGCAATGCACAGCTGGAAGGCTTAGCCCTCTCCTGCCAGTGGTTCATGGGATAACGAGAAGACAGAGGTATAAGCACTTATTCAGAAGTATGTACTTAACATTTATGGATATCCAGATTGAGATGTGATCTTGGAAAATCCACCTAACTCCTTTAAGCCTCATTTTCCTTCTTTGTAAATGAAGAGTGGTGTTGCCTTGTGATCGTGCAAATTGAGAAAAGCAAGTCACATGCTACCTGCTGCACAGGAGGTGCTCAGTAAACGGGGAGGATGGGATGCCAGGAGTGCCTGTGAACCCTCTTTCAGCTGATACCTCTCTCCTGGCTTTTGATGGGGGTTTCAAGAAGGAAAGTTACATCTTCATCGATAAAAAGAAGCAGTAACCAGAACACAGCCTCCCGGGCCCTCCTTGATGTGCTTTCATCCACGTCCTGGGAAATATCAAGCTAGTAATGAGAATGCTCACAGCTCACACTGCTGCAGTAACTTTTACTGTTCTCTCTTTCTCTCTCTCTCTCTTTTTTTATTTGCATGGGCAGGCACCAGGAATCGAACCCAGGTCTCCAGCATGGTAGGCGAGAACTCTGCCTGCTGAGGCACCATGGCCTGCCCTACTGCTCTTTTGGCCCCTAGCAGGCACCTAAAAAGACAAGAAGTTTGAGGTTCAGCCAGGTGTTTTGCCAGGATAATGCCAACTCTTGGTGTGATCAGTACACAAGGGGGATGCTGACATAAAAAGAGGAAAAGCCTCTTAGAAATCTGAACTTGAGCAGTGTCTATGGATGGATTGCTTAACCTTTCTAAGCCTGCTTCTTCACCAATACAATGGAGTGATGATACCCCCCTCACACAACTGGTGTGATTAGACCACATGGTCAATTAAAAAGCAGTTGTCCTTCCAACCAAAGACACCAAAAGACATCTTTGCTGCAGAGTTTCACTCATGATCTGGGATGTTGGTCTCTGCTTTGGGCTTAGGGGTCAAAAAGAAATTCATCACCAAGATTTTTAAGATCTCTTTATCCATGTTGACCTGTACTCCCACTCCCCTCTCAAATTCTAGGCATCTAGCCAATACCATTCCCTGCTGATTTTTTATGGAAATACCTAAGTGGATGTCCACTGTAGAATTAGGTTTATCCAAACTGAACTGTCACCTGTTCATCTCAAAACCTTCCCCCCATCTTGTCTTCTCAGAAATCTGAGACTCATAGAACAGTGTGACATGTTTGCAAAACAAGAAGAAACGTCAGGGAACATGTCCAAAGGGTCTGCTGCAGGGGCTCCTGAGTGGATCCTGGGGC
Source organism: Myrmecophaga tridactyla (assembly GCA_004026745.1). Classification (NCBI taxonomy): domain Eukaryota; kingdom Metazoa; phylum Chordata; class Mammalia; order Pilosa; family Myrmecophagidae; genus Myrmecophaga; species Myrmecophaga tridactyla. The sequence goes on from PVIY010010280.1 coordinate 41,168, forward strand.
AAAACCAGGATTTGGAGCAAAAGCTTGTGTTAAGTGTTTGCCAGCTCTCGGCAGCTGCCACCTCTGCATCCCATCAATCTCTAAGACCTATTGATTCTCTCCTAATGGGTCTCCTCTCCACCACAGTTCTCAGGTTTTGTTGCTGGCATCTTAAATCTGGCTTTATCACGTCTTCAGAGTACTAGGACTTAGAGCCTCAACTCCTTCTGTAGTCTTCAGGATAGTTACTGAAGACATGATTCTTATCCAGTATGAAGCATGTTACACACCTTTCTATAAAACTCTGAGGAACCCCCACTTTCTGCAAAATGAAAAAAAACCTCCTCAGTACAGGGTCCTGCTCCAAATTCCAGTTTGTCCAGAGGATCCTCGCAAGCGTCCGTTTGCCACAAACCCTTTAGATGTGCCCTGTGGAATTCTTAAGACTCTGCTTATAGTATGTGCATGGGATTGATCAACCCAGATGGAACTTTTGTATGTCACAGTGTCCGAGTAAGCAGTGATAAGATTCTGCCAATTCTACAAGCTCTTTTACTGACCACACATGCTTCCTCCCTTCCAAATGCATTTTTTTGACAGTGTCTAAGAGTCGATTTTGAATCATCTTCTAAATCTAACTTCTTCCTGGGAAAATAATTTCCCTGCTTAAACACACACACACAAGTGGTTTTTCTGCCAAGCAACCTGCATTTTCGCATCCTATATTCGTTCTGGTTTTTGCAATTCTAGACCCTTGTGCCAGAGAGAGTAAATCCTCTAGCCCTTTGATCTTCACAATACTTCAATTATCTTTCTGCTCTCCTTCTGCTGCCGTTTAGGATAAGTATGTACACTCAGTCTTTATATCTTTCATTGAAGGGTAATCTCAGTCTTCTTTTCATTATTTTTGGATCGCTGCGCTGAATGCCTTCCAGTCTGCCTGCATCACGCTCGTCCTGCATGGCCCCACATATCAACAACTTAGCCAGGTGCTGTCTCCCCAGAATAATGATAAAGCAAGAAAAGATCACCTTTCCACGCAGGAAGCCATCCCCTTCACCCTCCCCCAGAGGGCTCATTGACGGAGACTGCACTGTCACCTCCTGCTCAGCATATTCAGCTCAAATCCAATTGTCCTTTGCAACCGGTAAATTACACTGAAACTTGAGCAACAACTGTTGGACACTCCTATCTTGAATTTTCTTCCTATATTTCTGCTGTACTTGAAAGTAACCCTGTTATTTTGGCTTTCACATTGGAACTAAATTTTATAGTCAACACCTTTGATTCCAAAATTACAGGAGGTGTTGCCATCCACACCTTTCCTGAATAGCTTTTTTGCAACATCCTCGAGCCGGGCTTGAAAAAAATACAATAATACACTATATAAGCTTACTTTGTAAAGGAGGAGAAAGGATGAGAAATGCATCTGTGCCTCACTCCACAAAGAGCATGTACCATCTCCATCCCTCACCAAGACCCCCAGTGGGTAACTGGCCTTCCATACAGCACTAGGTGTGTAGAGCTCTTGTTAATGCTTTTAGGTAAATGCAGTTGTAACTACTTTTTTTTTTTTTAACATGGGCAGGCACCGGGAATAGAACCCGGGTCCTCATGGCATGCAATTACTTTTTAAAGAAACTATGATGAAACAAGGGATAATGCAATAGAGTAAAATGAGCTTAAATTTGACAGCAGGTCTATTTGGGTCCATTTCCTCTCCTATAGATTATTGAGTTTGCTTGTTTGGAGATTCCCTACGTCTCAGCTCTTCCAACTCCTGAGAGGGTTGGGAAATCCTTCAGACTTCTGTGAAGGAAAAGGTGATGATGACTCCAGAACTATTCTGTAAACTCTAAAGTACCAGATAAACAAATCAGATTACCTTCAGTAATCTAAAAAGGAAGCACTAGTACTTGAGGTTTGTACTTCATGTTTTTTTTATACAACCGCTTATCTGGTCAATTTCTAATCAGTATAAGTCATTAACCTAAAAATAGAGAGGAAATTTGGTTAAAATAAAAAGAGTTCAAACATGCCATGGCAGAGTTTATTTTCCCTGATAGCAGTACTTTTATAGTCAGGAATCGGGAGCCATACGTTTGGCTGGTGAATGCTTTGAGCAGACCCACTGTGTTTAGGATGTCTCAGGGAATCAGAGGGATTTCACAGCAAGAACGTCTTCCAAGAGTGCATGAGGAAGCTGGGGCTATAGTACTTACACAAAAATCAAGAGTACCCAAATAGATATCAGAATATGGCTTTGTTTGTCTCCAGAGAGTTCTGTGAATTGGAGAACAGAAGGATGTGGGAGCATCATGGAAGACATCCTGGAGGAAGTCACAGGGGTCACAACAGGTGGAGAGAATAGCAAAATAAATGCCTTTGTGATACCCCAGCTGGAACTGAGAGAAGGGAGAAGGGTTCTTACAGAGAGATTAATTAACAAATAAATGGGTAACAAAATAGAATGGGCTTGGAAAGCCAAGTGCTAGAGTTTGAATTGAATTTGATATATTGGGGAAACAGGTGGTGGAAGGGGCATAAAAAAGGCTTGGATGACAAAAATGTCTGTCAAGTTCATCTTATAAATGCGTGAATGCATGTTTCTTTAAATTAAAAAAATCGCTCTACCCAAACATAAGCCCCTTCTTCCTAGAAAGCCCTCCCTCTTGTCTTTACCCAGCTATCTCCTGAACATCCTAAACTCAGCAAGGGGCCATGTCTTCCACAAACCCTATCCCAGGGCCTTTCCTTTCCAGACTGCTGGGTCACCTAGAGCACCTTGATCTGACCTCTTCGAAACCACCTTCCCATTGTCCTGTGGCTGACAATTTCTTCCAACCCCTATGACCCTCTGCTTTCCTTCTACAGCTTTGTATAATGTTTAACGCTTTGCTTTCAATGACTTGTGGCCTGCTCTTTGCCCAGCCTCCAATGAGCAAAGACCACCAATGCTCTCGGGTGGCCCTCTGGTCACCAGGGCCTGTGAAGACTCCTGAGTTCCCTCATCACCTTCTTTACCCAGTGAGGTTAAGAAAGCCAGGGAGGCCAAACCTAGAATTCCCTTGGTTTCAATGTGAAATACGGTCAGTTTAAATGGCCTAATTGTCCAGGTTAAATGGGTGTCCCTGGGGATGATTGCAAATGCTCTTTTAGCCTGGCTAATAAATCCTAGCCTCTGGGTCCCCAGTGTTCCTGTGGGCAGACGGTGGGAGTCCATTAGCCACTATACCTCCTGCCCTTCCTGGTCTCACCTGGGTCCTTCTCACCTGGGCCTGGGCCTGCCAATCTCCAGAGGTCCATGGCTGCACCTCTCTATGCTTCAGCAGAAGACAGTGAGGTGTTGGATCAACTGCTTTTCTTAATCCACTGAACTTTGGCTCTAATAGAACATGAGAAGGATTTGGTGTAAGTATCCAAAAAAGGAAGGAAACGATGAAACAACGAAACTGTAATACAGTGGGAGTGAGAAAGAAAGCTTAAGTATCACATAATCTTAGATTAGAATCCTGAAGAAATACATGACTTTAACAAATTATTTGCGCTGCCGAACTTCAGTTTCCTTATCTGCAGTGTGAGGTAACAGGAGGCTTCTTTCAGCATCGCTATATGGCCTAGCAATGATGTGAATAGCGCAGCTGACACTGTACCTGGTATGGTGTACCCTTAAAAAATAAGTACCTGCTGAAATATCTGCTATTATACCAAATTTTGCAAGTGACTTTAGGAGCTGAGATTCTTAGTCATATTAGGAACCCACTCCCACAAGATGGGGGATCCCATTTCCCACGCCTGTTAGAAATTTAATGGTATACTGCTGATGTTTACCTTCTGTAAATATTCCAGATTTAAATGGCTTGAGGGGGCACTGAGCCCCTCTTTTTCCATGTTAAATGTTCCCTGTGTGGAGAAGAGAAATTCCATCAAATACCTGCTTACAGGGACCACTCTTTGAAGGTTTTAAATCATTTCCCTAGTTGATAAAGAAACAACAGGAGAAATAAACTAATTTATGGTAGATTTTTATCCTAGGACAATAAGAATAAATCCTATTTCTCCTTTCATCAATGCATCGTCAATTCAAAGAACTAAGTGGGACTCATAAGGACTGGATTTGATTATTGGTTAATCCATCCATACACAGCGTTTGATACCCTTTGATACCATCACATTGAAATACAATTTGCTCCAAACTGTACGTGTCTAGTCGTTTTAAATATAGAAAATTAGGTAATCATAGCCAGAAGCAGTCATTAAAATTTTAAAATAGATAAATAAAAGGAAACATTACTACCTAGTCATTAAAATTCTACAAATGCAATGTGAAAAGGAAGAAAAACAAAACAAAATCCACAGCTCTCCAATTATCCCCTGGTGCTTTTTTCTTTCTTTCTTACAGGTCAGACACCACGTCTCTAGGGAACAGCTATTTCTTACCTCTCAGAGCAGGGCAGAGCAGGTTGTGGGGGAGCCAAGTGTCCACCTGGGATACTGGCACAGTCCCTGAAGCAGAAGGTGTGGCTCTATCATCTGTAATTCCCATCGGAAAACCAACTTGATGGCTGCAGATCAGACTTTGTTTATTGGGTAAGACAAGAACAGAAGAAAAGAACACGTTAAGGTGAAAGAACAATATATGATGCTTAAAAAGTTGAAAAGACCACAATGCAAATACATCTCCACAATTGCAGTGTGACTTTCTCTAGGTGTTGATTAGAGTTTAGGGAGGTAAAAGAAAAAGTGGGGGCTGAAGCTGTTAACCAAATCCTTAGCGCAATGAGAAAAGACAGGTTAATGGTTAGTTGTCTCTAAATGGGTGGTTGCAGGTGGAAGGGCAGAGTGCGGAATTTGTGGAAAAACACAGGCCACACAAGCTCTTCTCAGCCCAGCTGATGCCCCCAGTGAACCCACCAGGGAGAAGGGATTTGGAGGCAAGATCTCATTACTAATTTTGATAAAAACCCACCTGTGAACACAGTAAAAGAAATAGTCCTTGGGATTTGGAGGGTTTGACTGGGCTCTCAGGTATAGCCAGCCCTCCACCTAATCAGCTATTTGACTGTGGGGCTCCTGATAAAATAACAGAAGGAGTTCTTCCACATGGAATAAATATGGTACAGCAGGAAACCCAACCATGGGGCTGCTGAATGGTCACCCCAGTTCAGTTCCCAAAATCGATGTGGGTCTTTAGCAAGCAAGTGATCAGGAATGATGAAACAGTGGTGGTATTTGGTAACCCATCAAAAGAGACAAACTCTCGCAGTTCTTTTTCCAACCTTGACCACTGTATGTGTACACCCACTCTGCATGATCATGCTCCTACTAGGACTTTCTATAAGTGGCAAAAATCAATCTAAATTTGGTCCTTAAAAATGAAGGGGATTTATTGTCTCACAGGATCTGAACAGTCTAGAGATTTCTAGCTTCAGGTGAGGCTTGATCAAGAAGCTCAACCATGTCCCCAAGGACCTAGTCTTTTTGGGTATCTTCTTTCTGAATTCTTTGGTGTTGGTTTCATCCTCAGACTCTATGCTGTGAGTTTTTGGAAACTCCATAGTGCTTCCTTCACTGCACCAAAATGGCTGGCATGGTTCTGCTCCTCATGTTCCCCCATAACACCATCCATGGAAAAATGGGGGTCTACTTTAGGAGCTCCCTTTGATAGCCTCCAGAATGACCCCCTAATGATCCCCAACTGTTGTTATTCATGCTCTTGTGTAATCCCCTCCCTTTGAGTGTGGACTGGACTTAGCAGCTTACTTCTAACAGATATAATATGATAAAAATGATGATACATTTTGCCCAAGATGAGGTTATAATGGACTGTGACTTTCCCCTTGTTCGTATATATATTGTCAGGCTCATCTCACTTGCTTTCATGAAGAAGCCAGCTGTCCTGTTGTGAGCTGAGGATAGCCCTCTGGACAACAATCAGGAAGGAACTGAGGCTCTCAGTCCAATAGCCAGAGGAGAACTGAGTCCTCCCAGCAACCCCAGGAGTGAGCTTGGAAGCACACTCTTTCCATATCAAGACTTGCCATAACTGCAGACCCATCTGACACCTTAATTTTGAATGACTGTTAAACAGGAACCTACCAGTTCAGCCACACCCAGCTTCTTGACCCACCAGAAACTATGATATAAAAATATGCTTTGTTTTAAGCCAGTAGGTTTTGGGCTAATCTGTTATGCCTCAAAAGATAACTAATCCTTCTCACAGAAGAAAAAGAATGCTTCTGTTTCCTAGCAGTTCCAACCATTGTCTTTAGTACTGAATACGATATGTACATCTCCAAATCAATAATCTTATTTTCAGATTATCGTTTTCTGAGATTTAGAGATAGAAAGAGTGTGGATTTGTAATGAAAGAAGCTGATCTTCAGTCTTGTTGTTTTACTTACTAGCTGTCTTCTTAAGGTCAGTCATTTAACTGCTCTGAACATCACATTTTAACTGTCTCCTCATATTGTTCATCTATGCAGTAATGCAGTGGGTTGAATTGCTCCCCCAAAATACATGTCCAAGTCCCGATCCCTGATACCTGGAGATGTGGCCTTATTTTAAAATAGTGATTTTGCAGATATAATGAAATTAAGGATCTCAAAATGAGATCTTCCTGGATTACACAGGTGAATCTTAAATCCAATACTGGTGACCTTATAAGAGAAAAGAGTGGCAGATTTGAGATACAGACACAAAAGAGACTTAGGATAAAAGGCCATGTGAAGACAGAGGCAGAGATTGGAAGGCAGCCATACCAAGAAAGACCAAGGATGGCCTACGGCTACAATAAGGGAGGATAGAGGTATAGACCAGGTTCTCCCTCAGAGCCTCCAGAAGGAACCAACCTTGCTGACATCTTATTTTCAGACTTCTGGCTTCTTGAAGTATGAGCAAATATCTCTGTGTTGTTTTAGCCACCCAGCATGTAGTCACTCACTATGGGAGCCATATGAAACAATCAGTACATGCTGGTAACAATGATCTCTACTGTTGTGAGATTCAGGGTACAGGGATCTACATAAAGGTGGAAACACAATGAGCTGAGCACTGCCCAGTAATTATCCCTCTCTGTGATGTTACCAGGTGAACCAACGAGTAATCTTGGCAGAGGGCTGGCCAAGATTAGAACTAAGGGATAGAGGCAGGATAGTACGTTTGAAAGCAGTTCAAGTGGAAGTGAGCTGATTTGGGTTTGCCATCTGACATGCGGCAAATGGCTTCATGGCACAAGTCTTAGTGTTTCCTATCTGTAACATGGGGATAATAAGGCCAAACACAAAGGGATGCTATGGGAGAGCAGATACAATTGTCCAGCACATTGTAGGTTCACAAGACATGCTTTTGATTTCAATGAGACATAGTTTTGGTTTTTATTGAAGCTCATACTGCCTGACTTGTGGGCTGCCTCAACATTCACTGGTACTTATGACAGAATATATGTTTGTCACAGGATAGGTATGAGAAAGTATACTTTTTTACTATTCTTTGCTGACAGCATTGGGGAGAGCAGGAGGAAGAATTCAAAGCTATGGGGATAATTCAGGTTCTCAGTAGGCAGTTGGCAATAAATGTGCCCATTTTGTGCTTGTGCTTCAACTATTCCAAATATTCCCCATTGTTTTAGGGATAAAATCCAGGTTCCTGTGGCCTCATTCACTTATTCACTGGCCTCTTGCTCCATCATTTCTCCCTTATACTTTAGTTACTTCAACAAAATGTCACCCATACTGATGTAAGCAGCCTTTGCATTTTCACAGCATTGTTCCTTGATTCCCAACATCACCATCAACTGGGATGTTCCCTCCCCTGACTGCCTCTCCCACCTGTCTTTTAAAATTCAGTTCAAACACCACTGCCTTCAGGAAGCATTGCCTCTCTGGGAGCATGCCCCTCTTCTGCGTCCTGAGACCTCCAGTCCCTCTCCTACTGCAGACTCCATAAGACTCTATTACATTAACTCTTTAGCTGCCAGCCACACCAATTACACTGGAGCCTCTCAGATTCAAAAATACCCAGATTGAATGGTATAAATATGTTGTTATCTGAATCATTGTCCTTGATTTTCCCTCCTAATGCCCAGTCCACAATTTTACATCCAGTACATTTTGAATAGTCAGTCCTTGACCAGTCCAATTGGTCTTTTCTGGGCCATGCCTTCTGGGTCACAATCTAAGTAAGGTATTGATCCATAGGTAGGAAAGGCAGAGCCCTTGTCAGGTTCAGAAGTGGAGGGAATGGAGGAAACAGCATTGGCTAGTCTTCTAGAAATAAGAATTCTGGTGTTATTGTCCAGTGAGCAAATTCACTCACCAGTGTTCTAAGAAGATTAGAGGCGCCACAGAAATGATAAAGTTAAACAAAATTAAACAAAAGCAAAAAAAAACAGGAAACTCCTATACAAATGTTAAAGATATAGCACAGTTTGGTTCTGAGTTTCTTGATAGCTCGAGCAAAGAGGGAAACATGATTAAATTACACTTGATAATGATCACCAGATTAAGGACAGGAAACAAACAAAAATAAAATAAATACCCTTGGGTGGGCAACAGTGGCTCAGTGGCAGAGTTCTCGCCTGCCATGCTGGAGACCTGGGTTCAATTCCCGGTGCCTGCCCATGTAAATTAAATAAATAAATAAATAAACAAACAAACAAACAAACAAATAAATAAATAAATAAAATGCCCTTAAAAATCCATTCTATTTCCTGGTGTGAGCCTGGAGATATATTGTTCCCCTTTGGGTCTTCATAAAGAGAAAGAGAACACTGTGCCATGACACAGTGCCTTTATCATGAAAGCAATAAGCCGTACAATGTCATTTCTCCAGTCGCTCCTGAGTGTAGTCTGTTTTTTGAAACATAGACAGTGTCTATATGGACAAAATGGTAATAATGCAAGCATATCAGAGAAAACAGATTTGTACATTGAACCTTCAGCTCCCCACTGCCTTTGGATCATGGTATATTGGAACATGGCTGAAACCCTGGGACCATGGCTGGAACACTGTACTTGACCAACAAGGGGAACTCAGGCAAGCTACCATGTGCACTGACTTACTTTTATCATGTGCCAAAGAGATAACCAATGCCAATACTTTCTCTGCTTCCTGGGCTTCTGGAATAATCAACACATGTTTTGGACTCAGCTAATAAGCATGGCAATGAAGCCAGAAACTTCTGTATGTTGACTCACTTCATGGGCAAAAATATGTAGCAAGGGGAAGGGGTGAAGGGGAGGTGGCAGCATGAGAGGGGTCTCATGACAACATTTAATAGGGAGCAAAAAGATTATAAGGAAGGAAGATACTAAAGACATCACTTATGAAATAAACTACTGTGGGCCACACCCTGTTCCATTGTATTGTATGTATTTGTATACATACACACATATACATACAGGCATGTATATGTATGTATATATGTCCTATCTAATAAAAAACCAACAAAATAATCTGAGATGAATTCTACTTTCTCTCACAGAGAAGGAGATCAAGTCCACATGTCTGAGTCCAAAAATTCTCAACCATTCCTCATTCCACCATATTGCCTTGGTCACTTAATGAATGACAATATGTGCATTATCTAGATAAGTGGCTCTTAGACATTTTTTTCATTAGTGTACCTCTAAGGAAACTTTTAATATTCTTTTCTTAATCACTCCCTCATGAAATATGTGTATATATATATATATATATATATATATATATATATACATATATATGCATATATTTTATGGTAGATAGAAATGTCTACCTGAAGCTTGTGTAAGAGTGACCTCCAGAGTAGCCTCTTAACTCTACTTGAACTCTCTCAGCCACTGATACTTTATTAGTTACACTTCCTTTTCCCCTTTTTGTCAGGATGGAATTGTTGATCCCATGGTGCCAGGGCCGGACTCAGCCCTGGGAATCATCCCTTACATTGCCAGGGAGACGTTCACCCCTGGGTGTTATGTCCCACGTAGGGGGGAGAGCAATGATTTCACTTGCAGAGTTGGGCTTAAGGAGACTGAGGTAACATCTGAGCAACGAAAGAGGTCCTCTAGAAGTAGCTCGTAGGCATACCTATAGGTAGGCTAAGCTTCTCTACTACGTACATAAGTTTCACAAGAGTAAGCCTCATGATCGAGGGCTTGATCTATTGATTTGGGTGTCCCTAATGTTTGACACAGTATCTGGGGTTTCCCCAGAGGTGAAGTTTAATAGCTCCATATTTTTTCTCCCATCCCTCAAGGGACTTTGCCAATACTTTTTTTTTTGATTGTCAGTATCATTTTATGAAAGTCTGGTGAGAATATGGAACAACTGGAATTTTCAGACATTGCTGGTAGGAATGCTAAATAGTACAATCATCTTGGAACACATTTTGGAAGTGTGTCATAAAGTTAAGCATACACTTAGCATATGGCCTAGAAATTCTAGTCCTTGGTATTGAGGAGTGAGGACTTATGTGTACATTGCTTTTTCTTTTTTTTTATTTTTAACTTTTTTATTGTATAGTATAACATATATACAAAGCAAAGGAATAAAAAAGCAATAGTTTTCAAAGTACACTTCAAGAAGTAGTTATAGGACAGATCCCAGAGTTTGTCAAAGATTACCATACAATCCTCTCATATTTTTCCTTCTAGCTGCTGCAGAATATAAGAGGCTAGAGGGCTTAAATACTTTTTTATCATCACAATTGACTTTTCCTTCTTTTTATGTGAAAAATAACATGTATACAAAAAAAGCTTTGAATTTCCAAGCACAGCACCACAATTAGTTGTAGAACATATTTCAGAGTGTGACATGGGTTACAATTTCACAACTCCCTCATGAAATTTCAGTAACACAGATATACTGTACTTCTATGTATGTACCATCCATATGTCTTTTTTTCATATATATATATGAAAAGGAGTAATACTTTTAGCCCCCAAGAACCAATTTTAACTCCCTTGGGGCAAGGTTGCCTCGTCTTGAAAATTAGGCTTAGTCACAAAAGCACTACGAATGTATGAAGAATTGAGTCACTTAAGAACATTCACAGGCTTACATATTTGGGATGATAAAATCTGTATCATTTAGTTTGCTTAGAGGTAAATGAGAATCAGAGAGGCCAGGGATGTTCCAAGATCAAGGAATTCAGCAGAACTGTCCTGACTCCTGCTCCAGCACTCCAGCTGGATTATTGACAGGATCGATAAATGTATAGTCTTTCAATGCACACTAAATCTTACACCTATTGCCTCCCGGAACTCAAAAGATAGTAATACTACACTGGGAGAAGCTGAATTCTACTCAGTAGCAAATGACTTCAGTTTACACCCCATCTCTTACTTATATCTTTTGAAAAGCAGAATATATGAGTTTTTTCTTGCTGCTGTAACAAATTAGCACAAATGTAGTGGCTTAAAACAATGCATATTTACTCTCTGGAGTGTAGATGTTCAAAATGTGTCTTACGGGCTAATATCAAAGGGTCAGCAAGACTGTCTTTCTTTTGGAGACTCTGGAAGAGAATCAATTTCTAGTTTCCAATTTCTAGAGTCTCTACAGGATGCCTGCCTTCCTTGGCTTGTGGCCCCCTCCAGAACTGCATGACTCCAACCTCTGTTTCTGCCATCATTCTTTCTCTGACTCTGATCTTTTCTCCCGTTCTTTATGGGGACCCATGTGATTGCATGGAGTTCACTTGGATAATACAGAACACTCTCCCCATATCAAAACCCTTAATTTAGTCACATTTGCAAAGTCCCTTGTGCCACATTCACAAATCTATGGATTATGACACAGACATCCTTTTGGGGCCATTATTGAGCCCACCACACAGAACAATGTATGTAAAGGGACCAATTCGTCCAGGTTTTCTTGAGACTGCCCAGTTTTAAAACTGAAAGTTTTTCACCCCAGGAACACCCTCAGGCCCAGGAAATCCAGATTAGTTGATCATGCTAATCACATGACAGGATTAAGTAAAAAGATTACACTTATTGGAATGGCTAATGGCTTGTATCCTGCTTTTTGACTTGGACTACTTTGGCTCTTCAGTTGGATGCTTCACTCTCCACCTCACACTTTCTGCTCTACACATATCCAGCTATTGGTAGTTCTTTAGCAGATTCCTGCTAATTCATATCTCTGTGTCTTTTCCTTACCAGTCTCTCAGTTTAGTGTTTCCTGTTTATTTCTTCAAATGGCTAACTCCTATCACTTAAATACTGCACAGAATAAACCACAGGCACTTATCAAACCCTTATAGCACTTATAAAGCCATAATTACAAGTTTACCCCCCCTAGACTGTGAACTATATCTATAATTCAAGGTATAGCTCACATTCTTTTCTGTTGCCATAGTGTATTTTACAGGTCCCTGGCAGGTATATGCAATTCAGAAAATGTCTGCAGATGTGAACTGAAGAGCAGGATGCATAAATACTTGGATGGTAAGATAGATGGATGGGTGGATAGCTGTATGAGTGTATGGGTGTAGGGGTTTACATATAGACTGATGACTAAGAACTATTAGTATATTGACATAGTGTCTCATATCCTAACAGCATCTAGACAAAAAGGAATTTATGTTTAACTTGAGTTGCTTTTGTATTTCAGCTCCAATAGGGGAAAAATGAAAGACCAAAGACATGGGAATTGTGATAGTTAGGTTGAGATGTCAACTTGGCCAGGTGATGATGCCTCATTGTTTTGTTGTTGTGGACTTAAATCATCAGCATGTGAAATTCATCTGTGGCTGATGACATCTGTAGTTGGCTAAAGGGAGTGCCTTCTACAATGAGTGACATTTAATTCAATTAGCTGGAGGTTTAAAAGAGAGAGGCCAAAAGAGAGCTCAGCAGCTCAGCATACTGGAGCTCAGACCCAGAAGCTTGGAGATGCAGAAAGGAATCACCCTGGGGAAAGCTGTTTGAACCCAGAAGTCAGGAGGGAAGCCCAGCAGACATCCACCATGTGCCTTCCCATGTGACAGAGAAAGCCAGAGGAAATCCAGCTACTTTTCCTCTGAAGAACTGTAAATTTGTAACTAAATAAATCCCCTTATTAAAAGCCAATCCATCTCTGATGTGTTGTATTCTGGCAGCTTTAGCAAACTAAAATGGGAAGGGAAGGTTAGGGAAGGGAAGGGAAGGGAAGGGAAGGGAAAGAAAAGATAAATGCACTGGTGGCTCTTAACCTGAATGACATGCCACATAAAGCTTCAGATTCCTGAGGTGGGATTGTTCTGGAATTCCAGAGGAGAAGTCATGTAAGCCAGGCACAGACCTTGCCATTGGTCAGCCCTTTTAAATTAACATCTCTCTAGCTCAGACCCATACCAGGAGGAGAATGTCTCTAATACATTTTAATCTTGGAGTTCTATGATGATATTTTTTAGCCCCAGAGAAAAAGCTACTTCTTTGTATGCCCTTCTCTCATACCAGGAAGGCGTCTTACATTATTTTTGACTGTGAAGGCACTAAGTGTTTCTTGGAAGCATGCAATTCTGGAGCCCAGCCTCTTCCAGAGTTGGAAGGGCTCAGGGATTAGGGATCAATGGGTTCAGTTATAAAGTGGGATTCCCATTCTTTCCTGGTGCCAACTTGGAGAAAGGCATGAGGACTTTGAATTTCCATTTGCCCAGATAAGACTGAACTGACTCCTGAATACTCAGAAGTAAATACTCCCTATGATCTTTCTCTTTCCATTACTGTCTCACTGCCAACAAGAATATAAACAGAATATAGGAGGATTCAGTGTGGAGGGGCGGTTCTTTGGCATCATCAACTTTTGATACAACCATGAACTCTATGTCTTAAATGACCTGGGTTCCCTCATGTTCAGCTTGAGGGGACTCACCAAGATCTTAGGTAGATTAAACTTCAAGTCATCAAATATTTTAGGGGGTGAATCTACTGAATGTCAGTTTAGGGGGGCCAGGCAAAAGTGCTTAGGTTTCTCACAAATCATGAGCTTCCCTGGGTCATCCCTTAATCTAGCCCTTGTAAGGTGGAAGTAACAACATGTAGCTGGTCTTTGGCAGGGTGTAGCCCAGTTCTGAATCCGTCACATCCCATTCTTGTGCTTGTGAGAGAGTCCTGCCCCCTTTCTGAACCTTAATTTCTCTCTTGGTGGAATGGGGTGAAATTTAGACTGGATGATCTCAAAGGGTCCTTCCTGAGCTGGCATTTTAACATTGTGGAATGCCTGGGTCTGTTCAATGTTGTTCTGGATTAATTGCACTCTAACTTTTAATCTAAGTCAATAGATAAGTTTAGGAAATACACTTCTTATACCCATGCAGTGAACTGTTAATGAAAACTGTCTGCCTGGATCCTGGCTTTGGTTATGAATCAAACTATGCCCCCTGTATGCACAGTAATGATTGTTTATGGTGGCCATATGTCTTGGGCTTCCTTGGACAAGCCTTCATTTCAAATATTCAGTCTCATTGTCAGACCATAGGTCAGATCACATATCCTGATTTTTGATTTGGGAAATATGGTCACCATATGGCAACTGCATCTTCATCACTGTGGCACAGAATCTTGTCTTTATCATCTTGCAAAAGATCCCAAGCCGATGGGACCGCCTCTCCCCTGGGCTCTCATTCTCATTGCTTCAAAGCCTCTGCCTCCATTCTAGCATTTTCATGCCTGTGCCCTGCAGTGGGCATGTGGGCCTCTAACAACAGGCACCATGTTTGCTTCATCCCTGTATTCCCAGCACCAGTTATGAATAAAATAAAAGCATTTTTCAGGGATACATTACATTATATATTTCAAATCTTTCTGAAATGTTAGGAGTTCGCATTTTTAAATAAAAGCAGGGCACAAATAATCTTATACCGATTTCCTTTTTTTTTTCACCCAAATAATCCTTTCAGACCTTCCAAAAGCTCTAAACTGTTATAGGCTATTTTCTGAAAGGGTGAAGAGCCTAGAAGCAGATTTTTCTAGCTATATGGGATTCAGTTCATTCGTGGCCAACAAACTGAGACATCAGGAGAGAGAATCCACATCTTAAATTTGGCAGGAGTGTTTGGAGCCAGTTCTGCAATCATAGACTCCTTTGCAAATATAAATTTAAATTTAAACTGCTCAGTTGTTTTGGGAACTACAGAAGGAAAAGGCTGTGAGGGAAAGAGGACCATCTTATGGCCCTTGGAAAGAAGATTCTGTCATTTATCGTGTATTTCTTTTTTGTTGGCTTCCTTTAGTTAGTGCTAACTCTCAAGTTTTGGCACCTTCTCTTCTTAGTTTTTCTATCTCTAAGCTCTCCTCCTGCCCATATTCTCCCTCACAGCATGGTAAGCTTTTGGTCCATCCTTCTCAGGAACTTCTGATTATATCCAGGTTAGTATTCATGTTCCTTAGCATACCAGTCAAGGCCACCTGTGATTTGATTTCCATCTATCAGGCCACACCTCAGCTCTTCACATTACCTATCTACCAACACCTCTTATCTCAGTTAGTTCAGAATACAGATTGTGCTTCAGACATCTCAAGCGCTTGCTCATCCCCCAAAATGACCCAACTTTCTCATATCTCTGAGTCTTCACACAAACTTTCTCTCTCCCAGGATGTGCCTCTCCTCATATACCTTGGCAACTCTTGTTTGCCTTTCAAAACCTTCTTAATCAGCTCTTTTACTGTGAAAGTGGCTTTCACCCCGTGAGCCTAAGAAGAGGAGGAGGAGGAGGAGGAAAGAGGAGGAGATGATATTAAAACTTCACGTGTGTTCAGCAGGTAGTATATGCTAGGTGCTAAGGGTTTTGCACATTTTACCTGCTTTTACATTTTACAGCAGAAAAAAAATGAAAACTTAAATATATTTGGAAGGCAAATTAACCTCAAGATCCAACATCTAGGATGTGACCAAACCAGGCTTGAGGCCCAGTGTCTGTCTGACCCTGAAGCCTATGTTTGTAAGCACTGTACCCCTCTCGGGCTTGGCCAGGCTGGTTGAAGGCCACTCAATACCTCATGGAGTTCTCCTTTATTGTATATGCCTTGTATATAGATCTTCTCAGGAGGGTAGGGCAGCCCCGAGTATCTTAGTCCCTGAGACATGGCTGATATGCAAGCAACGTTTGCTAAATGAAGGGGTACAAAAACACTTTTTCCTATGACTTTATTTTAGCCAAAAGAAAACTTTCCAGGAATATATATATATATACATATACTCTCCACCAAGATCTGTTCACATATTCACAGCTCACACTCCAAAGCAGATGCTATTATCTTCAGTCAAGAAAATTAACCCATGTTTTTCTTCTGGTAAGAACATAAACAGAACCCACCATGACACTGAGCTGAGACAGAAATTCTGTTCCCAAAGGACATTGGCTAATGGTGAAATCCATAGACCTCACACCTTTAAATGATTCGGTGTCTAGATGATGAAAATATTGAGTTCAACACACATACACACACACACTCACACACAGAAGTCATAACTAATGGAAACAACTGCTTTTTATATGGCTAGAGGGGCAGTTTTACTGGTTTGGGTGTCTTGCTTTGTCCTTTGCTTGAGCTTAGCACTCAAAGATTTACCAAGAATCCAATCTGATGGAACAAGAACTCTTATGCAGTGAACATACATACATCAATCAGTGAAGGGCAAAAATGAATCTGCCTTCAATCTAGTCTACAGCCTCAAATAGAGGATATTGGCAACTTCTTCCTGGTTTGGTTTGGGCAATGTTTTATCCCAAGACTTGGTACTAGATCTGCCAATATAGAGGGGCCACTTTAACGAAAACATTGTTTCCAACATAAGACAAGATTTCTCTCGCCTTCCTCATTTTCCTGCAGAAAACAAGGTTTACTCATAATCCTTAAGGTTTTCTGGGATCTGATTCAGTTATCAGCCAAATGGCCCCTTTAGATGCACAAGCTGTTCAAGACAATGCACTCAAAACCAGGCTCTGCCACTCCAGCTTCTGGCTCCCCAGGGGCCCCTTGGCTTCACCTTCTTCCCCTTTTAGAAAGTTTACAAGCTGAAAAATCAAAACAGACCTGCTAACTGCCTACTATGTGTTGATCACTGTGCTAGGAGAAATGGAAGATAAGAGTTTTATAACAACAAATAGAATCACAAATATAAACTAAGATATGAAATAACTAACAGATAAAAAGCACCTCATATTAAGTCATGGGTTATATGAGTCCCTCTTAGAATTTCAGGAAGGAGAAAGTCTTCTGGAAGAAGGGCTTAAGTAAGCTCTGTAAGCATAAGCAGAAAAGGCTGCATGAAAGAGGCAGAACAGGACATCAAAGTCCACGGATCTGTCCAAACAGAGAGATGAGAGATGAAGAAGCACCCAGATCGGAAGAATATTAAAAGGATGTTTGGGGGAATAGTTCTTAATGTGCAGCCCTCTCCTGATCCTTATTATACTGTGTTGCATTTACAGTCCACAGTCACCTCTCATCTCTGGACTATGAAAACCTTTAAAATATGGTTTATTCAATTCCATGACTGGTTCTGCCCAGAGCAGCTTCTGTTCATTAAATAGAAGCATCAAGTAAGGTCTGAATCAACAGATGAGGTGGCTGACTCTTTGCTGTACTGCTTTGGCGTGTCTTATCTTATTGAACCTTCTTACCAGTCCAGGGAGAGACAGGGGAGTGTCAGCATGGAGTCCAGCCCTGAGCCTAAGTTCTGGCATCCTTTTGGCCTTGGCTTTAATTTTGACCAGCTAACTGTAAGCCCAGGCACGTCATCCTCTCCGGCCACAGTCTCTGCATTTCTTTTGGTGTTGAGTTAGAGAAAATATATTTACACTGACATGTAGTAGGTGCTCAATAAGCAGGTGATACTATGATCTCCTTGTTTTCATGCATGCTGCCTGGGCTGTAGCCGCTACCTACAGAAATCCAATCCTGAATTAGAATCAGTCATGCTAGTGTCAGATGGAGTTCTTCATTGATTGCAATGTTAATAACTACTTTTTCTTATGATTGTTCTTCAGTGAGTACCTAATATATGCTGGTACAATGCAAATTATTTTGCTCATTATGATATTTACTTCTCACAACATCCCCAGTAGGCGGAAACTAGCACTGGCCTCATTTTATAGATGATATCACGGAAGCATTGAGATTTGAAAAGACTTTGTCCAAGGCCACCCAGCTGTGCAGTGGCCTGCAGATACACAACTGTCTGACTAACAGCCCTTGGTCTACTCATTACCCTTTAACATATACGAGAAATAATCCTGATATCCCCAAATAGAAATGACTCCCTCCTTTATATTTCTGCTTTAGATCTTTGTCTCGTATGTTAACTTCTACATATGTGTATTAATGTCATAGTTCTTTTATCCCATTTTTTTTCTCGGTCCATGGTTGCAAAGATCCTGGATGCAGATGTGCAATACAACTTCCCTTGCATTTGCCTTGTCCAGCATTGTGTATGGCACAGAGGAAGAATTCATGGATGCTTATCATTGGAACTTACCCCAGGTGTTCTTGGATAAAATATGCCATTTATATTGACACATCTAAGGGCAGTTTGGAGATCAACCAAGAAAAATTCGATGGTCAACCAAACAGGGTTTTTTTTTTTTCCTTTAATCTATCATGGCAAAATGAAACAAGGGCTTTTGCAATAATGGGATTACATTTGTAACTTATTCCATTACCCCACACTTCCAGTAACCCTTTATCTCCAACACATACAAATACAACACGAAAGAAATAAAAATTCTCATTTCTCTCCTTTTTTTTTGTGGGGGGTGTACATGGTCCTGGAATTGAACCCGGGTCTCCCGCATGGAAAGTGAACATCCTACAAGTGAACCACGCTTGCACCCCCCCATCTCTTTTTGACATGCCATTTAGGATAAGAAATGTCATGATTCCTTATAGTTGGAAGCATGGTTTTCTTACACATGTAGATTCCCTTACATGGCTTCCATGCAAATAAATAGCTAATCCAAAATTGAACATCCGATCACCCTCCCAGCAGCATTGTCAAGAGCAGAGCCTTGGACAGAAGAAGTCCTGGTGGTACTCCAGCTCCCACCTGGCTTTGTGGCTTCGGACACACCTCTTCACCTCTGGGTCTCCTGTTGCTCTTCTGTAAAGGCAGGGATCCTATCACCTGTTAGCTTAGTTTGACTAATTTCCTTTCTTAGAGTTGACCAATCTCTGGGGCATTGGTAGCAGGTGGTTTTATTCTTTCAATAGATAGTTCAAGCTATCAATAGGCTGTAGAAATTCAAAGAATGGACAAATGTTAATAGTTGAAGTGACTGAAAGCTACTCAGGAACTCTGCCCTCTCTGACTGTCTCAAATTTAATGAAAATTTCTCTTTATTAAACAGAATGAAAATTAGCCTAAAACAGAATTATACCCCTCAGGAGAGGAAAAAACAAAGCAAAAGCAAAAAAAAAAAAATCCTCTTCATGATACAACATTAATTGAAACAAGCAGGATATACAATTGTTTATTCAGTGTGATCTCAAATATGTAAAACAATATTTGCTGGGAGAATGAAGTACAAAAAGATGTTGAGTGCTGTTATCACTGGATGATACAATCATGGGCAATTTGCATTTTCTTATCTATTCAGGGGTTTCTAAATTTTCTATAATGAAAATGAATTCCTTTCATAATTATAAAAAGTATGTATATTCAATCACACACCCACACAAATACACAGAGCTGAGGAGAAGGTATCACCCTGTGCGTTATGAACCAGGCCAGCATTTTTGAAGGAAAACATACCCAAACTAAAGAACACAAATAGAAAAGTAGAGAAATGAGCTTTTTAACACATAATTAATATCCTGTATATCACCAGGCACTGAAGACCTCCCCCACCCCAGCCTTAGCCTTCACCCTCTCAAGTCCTGATGGCTTGTCATGATTTGAACGATGCTGAGGTTTCCCTCTGGGCCCAGTTCTCCAACCTGCCCACCTCAAAACCTCTCAACCCAAGCAGCTACGTCAGCTGTGGAAGCACAGAGCTTAAACAGCAGGCTGTGACTCCCCACCCCATAGTGCGAACTGTCAGGTCACAGGGTAGCCAGAGCCCGTGCTTCAGAACACCTGGGAGGCTGTGGACACTCCAATGGGGCATTTCCAGATGTGGTGGAATGGAAGTAGTGTTGCTTCTTAGCAAATACCAGAGCTCATGAGCAAGGATCAGGGCTACAGTATTGGGGAAAGCAACCCTTTCTGCACCTTTTGTCTTCCAAGGATAGTTGTGAAGTTACCACTGATCAATAGCATCCAATTAATTTTGTCACTGGTTTGATATAATGACCAACATGGAAATCAGTTCCTTCAGCTTCCTTCTTGCCCATAAGTCATGCCCAAAGGTCTACAACCTATATTCATGTGGTAACACAGCCCTGGAAGAGGGATTTATTTGCCAAATCACTGCTCTGTTACCTCCAGCCTTCTCCCTCCCTCACCAGCAAAAACCTGCAAGGACTGGGAGAAGTTTGGACTGAAAACCTCCACCCAGTATTATGGCTGAGATACACAGAGGATCAGGGTTTCAACACCAGGTTGATTCCCAGAACCAGGGAGGGTTTTTGACTGCCTCAAACTTAGAGACACCAGGAAAGTGCTGGAGCCTGGGCACAAGCCCTCCTGCCTGTACCCTTCCCTGGTGTACTCCAGTCTGATTTGTGGCAATGCGTGACTGCATCAGGCCTCACACAGCTGAACAGTGCTGGAAGCCTCCACCAACACATTCCTGGTTTCGGCTTCACTTTCTCTGCCTGGTTCCTATTAACGCTGTGGGTTTCCAAGCCTTACTGGCAGAAACTCTGGCTGCAGAGGATGACTGCACAGGGCCATCCAGCTGCCAACCAGGTTGCAAATAAACAAGACTTTTTGGAGTCATGTTTATGGCCTGGACACTGGACTGTTTACAAACATCTCAAAAAAAAAAAAAAAGAAAAAATAGAAACAAGAGCAAAATCAAAAACCTTGGAAAACACGAGGTTGGGCATATGCTCCTTTATTCAGGGACAGAAGTCAGGCAGATTGAAAGATGTGTTTGTTGGTAAACTTCGGCCTCTTTAATTTCCTGCTATTAAAGTTGCATTTCAATGGTGCCCTTTCATTGGAGGCATCCCTTTCAGCATCTTCAATAGACTGCTGAAGGTGCCCTACAAATAATGAGAAACACACCTGATGGGGTGGGTTGGAGAGATCCCTGTCCTCTCTCAAGGAACAGGGTGTAGGGCAAGAGAAGGTTTTGAGACTCTGGCTACAGAGAAGTTGAGTTTATCCACTTGAGGTCCTTGGTCAGATATGCCCTGAGCTAGCTCAGCTGGACGGGAAGACTCCCTGTCACCCCCCTTGGGCTCCCTGGCTCTCTCACATGTTCTCCCAGGAGCTAAGAGCCTCATTATACAGCGATCTTCTCTGAGGGCCCTGTCCAGCTTCACCATTTTTCACACCTTCAGGTGCAATATCAAGAGAAAAGGTAAAGTCTGAAAATGAGGGTCCGATGCATTGACATTGCTTTGTTCAGGACCTTCAAGTTGGTTGTTTTCCAGTCCACCATCTACATAGTCTGCAGCACTCAAAGATTTCACTCTTTCACAATAAGGCTGGATCACTTTGTAGGGGGTCTCTGGCAGGTAAAAGAGTCTGAGCCAAGCCTTTATTAGTTTATTTTCACACACCCAACTTCATTATCTAATCCATTCATCCTTTGTCCACTCATTTATTTAAAAACATCTATGGAGTATCTACTATGTTTTAGGAACTGTGTTTGATGTTGTCTATACAGAGACAACCAAAATTTGACCCAGAAAAGGAGAGAGTGTTGCAAATCCATGATAGACAGAACCTAGCTCTCATGAAAATTAAATTTCAGTGTAATAAACGTTAGCAAAAAACACACATTATACGGTGTGGTAAGTGCTGCAGTGAAGTAGTACTCTGGAGACATAGAAAAGAACCATATCTTGGTTGGTCAGGGATTTCTCTAGGGATTTCTCCAGGGAAGTGAACTGAGTTTTGAAGGCTGATTAGGAGTTTTCTAGGTTAAAAATAGAAGATGTTCTGGGTCAATAGAACAGCATATGCAAAGGCCCCGAAGGAGAGACTGAATGGTACATATACTGAACTTGGTTGGAACATGGATGTGATGTTGGAAAAGAAAACAAAGACATGATCATGAAAGACTTTCAGTGTTATACTAAAGAATCGGTAATTTTTCCCAAAGAGAAGAAAATCCTTGCATGCTTAAAAAAGACGTACCGCAAAGGTGGTTTATAATTTCCCCCCTGGTAGCAATAAGTAGCACTAGATGGGCTGGAAGGAGGCTGGAAACACCAAGTCCAGGTAAGAGGCTAAGTGCTAAGAGATGGGGTAGCCTGGGAGTGAATGAACAGCAGCACTGCATTCAGGAGACATGAAAGAGTCACAGTTAGTCAGTGGGACAAGGAGGGTGTCTATCCAATGGGAGACAACGTAGATGAAGATGCCTCTGTCTTGAATGGCTGGCAATGTGGTGGTCCCATTCCCAGAGGATGAGCATCCCAGTTATGTGTTAAATGAAATATGGTCTTCCCTATTTCCACCACACTGGCCGGGAGGTGCAGGCTGTCAGTGCCACTGCCTGCGGGGCTCAAGAAGTCATTTGCACACTCCTTGGTAATCTGGATCGCATCCATTGCTGCTTTCCCTTCACTTTGAGAATAAATGAAAAACTCGACTGCTCCGGATGCCAGATTTGTGTTCCTGTGTTAGGAAATTGTTTTTTCTTTTTTGCATCTGTGTGTACGTTAAACAGCAAGAAGAAAGTCGTGAAACTCAAGGAGTTTCCCCAAAAGTAAATCAATTTGCGGTTGAATGTGCTGTGGAATTTGTTTGCAAACCTACGAGAGCGAAGCGAGCTTAAAAAAGATGCAGTTGGATGAGACTGCAAAGTTTTGGAAAGTTCTTTGAACACATGTAAACATGATATGTGTAAGCAAATGTTTAACTTGCCTTTTTTACTTCTAAAAATTATATTATGAAATCAGACGTCTGTGACTTCTTAAGAATGTCAAATCAGTGTATTCCTTCAAAATAGATAATTGCCTAGTACTGCTCAGCTTCCAGACTTTGGGGCTTGGGAAGGCTGGGTTTCCAGCCTGACAGTGAATAAAAGCTTGTTTGAGAAGTTGATTTGCATAATGCAGGTGGGGTAGAAAGATATGATCCCTGGGCTCTCAGGGAAGAGGTGGACCTGCCAGATACAGACAACCTGTCCTCTGGAGAAGGAGGAATCAAGTCCCTTACTTGTTTACCCTTTCTGTGGACACCAGCACAATAGTTTCTTTCCCTGCTCCCTCCTCCCCCATCACTTGCCCTTTGATGGTGTTCTAGTTTGCAAAAGCTTCCAGAATGCAATATACCAGAAATGGATTGGTTTTTATAAAGGAAATTAAAATTTTAAGCTACAGGTAACAATTCTAAGGCCATGAAAAGGTTCAAATTAAGGTATCAACAAGAGGATATCTTCTCGGAGGAAAGGCAGAGGGCACCCAGTTCCTCTGTCACATGAGAAGGCACATGGTGACATCTGTGTTCCTTCTCTCCCAGCTTCTGGTTTCAAACAGCTCTCTCAGCTCCTGTTTCAAGTGGTTTCTCTCTAAGGGACTGTGGGCCCTCACTTCACTTCTTTGGGGCAGACACTCTTAGCCTAGCATCTCCAAGAGTCTGTGTCTGGTTTCTGCTCTCTCTATTGGCGCTGGGTTCTCTTTTTCTCCAAGAGCTCTTTGAAGGATGCCAGTAAACTAAGGCCCACTTTGAGTGAACAGGGTCACATTTCTATCTAATTAAAAATGTCCCACCTAAACAATAGGTCTGCCTCCGTAAGATTGGATTGCGACTAAAAGACCATGGCTTTTCTGGGATACATAACAGTTTCAAACCAGCACTGATGGGAAGGACTAGCATTTCAATCCATCCTAGGGAAGGATCCTGCAAAATGTATTTGATCTGATAGTTGTGTCAGCACCGCTTTAATACTCTGCTTTCTGAGAACCAGGATTGAAGCATCTAGAATTAAACTGCCCTTCTGGTGCCAAATAAGATGGAATTTGCCAGATTAGTATTTATGAGCGCTGTTGACGTGTGGCAGGGGTCATCTGATATGGCAACTCTTCCATTGTCCCTCTGAGAATTCATCACAGTGGTTTGGAGGCAAAGATGGGAAGATATGCTGGATATGTCACTATTGCATGCTCACACATGCAATTAGGCTGTTATTACTAGACACTTCTTTAACAGCACAGACAGGCCTGGAAAGACATCCTCTGGAACCATTACAGGGCTTTTTCCAAGAGCCTGTGGTCCCTCTGAAATCAACAGAATATTGCCTGGCCACCATCCTGCATGCCAAGGGCCTCTTCCCACCCCTCGAAGCCCAAGCCTCTCTTCTGTTAATGCTGATGGCAACACATGTGCACTTCCAGGGGAGAGAGGACCACAGAGTGCTTTATATACAAGCAGGCATTAATTTGACACCCTGGGTGCAAAACGATGTCAATGCGACTGTGTTAATGCATATGCTATTGCTCCCAAGTCCAATTAAATCAAAGGGTTATTGTTATCTTATATTATCCATAACAGATGTACATATGACAGATTATTGGGAAAGCAATTTGCAGTGTTGCACATTATTTATCCTCAATTTATTAGCTCTTTGCTGTTGCTTTGGAAAGGTAGTTTTACATTGAAGATAATCTCACGTTAAAAATATGTATGTTGAGGGTGCACAGGTGGTTCAGCAGTAGAATGTTCGCCTTCCATGCAGGAGACACAGCTTCGATCCCTGGACCATTGGCACCCCCTCCAAAAATAATATGTATATTTATCCTTGATTTGGGAACCGTAAAATCTGTCATTTTCCAAGAGACAGAGGTGGGAGGGGGTTGTTAAAGCATCTTTAGGAATAAAATAAATATCTTTGCCACCTATTGTGTCTTTGTTGTGGTAATTTTTGTTCTAGGCACTCAATTTATGCATTCGTCAAATATGAACACATCACTGCCAAATAAATGCTGAAGACACCAGCTGAGTAGGCTGCAGCCTTTGTCCTCAAGGAGCTTACATTCATTATCTGAGTTTTCCCTCTCTCCCTCCCTCCCTCTCTCTCACTTGGGTACACGCTCACGCAGAATTAATGAGGAATTTCAGATTATACTTCTGAGAAGTGAATCAACCAAAACCTCCCAGGTATTAAATAGAAGTATGGGGTAAAAGTCATTGTGCATTTCCTCTCGAGGACTGAGATGTAAATAAGTTACTGATACGGTTAGTATTTCTTCCTGGTTGCATTCCTTCTGCATCCAGCCTTCCACTCTTTAATCAACAAGAGAAGGTAAAAGGATGGTGTTTTTATTGAGGACATCACCCATCTTGAGGAGGTCTGTCCCAATTTTGGGATTCCAAGGGGCTAGTCACCTGTCTGTAATGAATATTTTTTCAGTTTAAAAACTAAAATTATAAAGGAGTTCCTAGAGGTAAAATGAGTGGGCTTGTTAGACAGGTAAATCTGAGCTGGTAAATTTGAGAGAGGGGATTTTTTCATGTCTTCAAGACTCAGAATCATATCCCACCCCCTCCGTAAAACAGGAATAATATCAGCATCTACAAGGCTGAAGAATCCTGCAAAGTCCACTGTACAGAGCCTGCACCTCCCATATTGGTTGGTGATGGAGACAATGACTATACATTGTAGATGAAATTCCCCAATGCTTTTTCTCATTTGGCTCACACCAGAACCTTGCTAGAAGGATGATTATTCTCCTATTTTTCAGATTTCTTGGCAGAAGAACCAGAAGTAAGTTCTCTGGAAAGAGCATACCGGGGAATACAACCCAGGTCTTCCGTCCTAAGTTCTGTGCTCTCTCCCTCCACTCTACCACACTAGAAAGCAGTACTCTGCTGCAGTCGGCGAGTCCTGGCTCTCATGATCTGATTGCAAGCACCTCTTCCCAACTCCACCTTCAGGGAGGTCAGGTGGGTAGTTTGAGATTGGATGATGGAGGAATGTTTGTACTATGGAAAGAGGCAAATGCTACACCTCAAGACTGCCTCCACTCCCCAAAAAGCGGGTTGTTCAACACTTACCAGCATGTCACTGGCCCTCTGCTTCCAGTCTTTATATGTTATCGAATGAAAATATTTCAGTGTTTCCTGGTATAGTTTGACTCCTTAAAGGAGGATACTCTTGATTTTTTGGCAATTTTAAACTGGAATTACCAAGTAAACAGCCTTCAAGGAGGTTTAAAATGAACTGCCTCTGAAGGGCACTTTAAGACAGTGAACTGCATAGGAAGATCAGCTCCAGGTCCCCTGGCCAGAAACTACTGGTCTGTTATAGGATCAGCTTGTCCTTAAAATTTCCAGGAACCAGAGATCCCTTGTGCTGGGCTCTAGGGTCACAACCAGAATTCCTACTTCCTTACCTGAAGTGGCTGCATCATCCAGAGCAGGAAAATAAAGGGATTATTTCTGGTTGACATATTGCAAGCACATCAGCTCATAGGAGAAGAGCCTTCCATTCTAACATTAAAGGATGAGAAGATGAGAAGGTGAGGGTATGGGAAAGAATGATATTGTTGCTGATGGCAGATCCATGGACTTAATTTTTTAATCATTAAAACCATTAGCACACACAAAAAAAACCATTAGCAACTGTTTTGGAGTTATGGACAGGGGCCAGCTTTTGCCCCCTTAAGGGGACTTCTGGGTCAAGATGGCGGCTTAATAACGTGCGCATTCTAGTTCGTCCTCCAGAACAACTGCTAAATAACCAGACACAGTACAGAACAGCTCCTGGGGCCACGTCAGTGACCAGACACACAGCGTACCCCAGTCTGGACCAGCTGGACCGGCTGTGAGCACCCCCCAGAACCGTGAGTTCCCAAAGCTTCAGTGGCCAGCACCCTCCCCGACAGGCCGCTTCCCAGAGGGGAAAGGAAAGGATTTAACCAGCAGTAGGAACTGAGCACAATCAAACACCAATTGTGGAACTAATTAACAAATTCTGACTACTAAAAATAGGCCCCCAGCTTAGGTGAACCTGATCAAAGCAGAGGTTGCTCATTTTTGCCCTGGTGCCAAGGGGGCAGGACTGACAGAAAAAGGGGGGAAAAAAAGAGAAGGAAACAGGTTTTTGTGGCTGTGTATCTACAAAGGCTTGACTGCCTCTGGATACGGCGGCAGGACTTTTCAGGCTGCAGCTGCCCCAGGCATAGGCAGAAGTGAACTCTTTTGGGGGCTTATCTGGAGCCTGTGCCTTCCCCAGGGGAGGGGTGAAGCCCCACGCAGGTGGAATCTTTCCATCAAGGAATTCAGATCCCAGGGCTTGGTAATTTGAAGCCATTAAAACCAGCCTACAACCTCCCCTCTGTCTCCACCACGCCCCCAGCAGGGAGTGTCTGCCAAAGTTAAAGGTACCGCATCATCTTATGCTGGTGGGACCTGTGGTCAGACAAATGCCACATACTGGGCAGGATAAGAAAAACAGAGTCCAGAGACTTCACAGTAAAGTCTTTCAACCTGCTGGGTCCCACCCTCAGGGAAAACCAATGCAGGTGACTCTTTCTTCCTGATAGGAGGCCAGTTTGGTCTGGGAAAATCTGGCTGGGGTCAATAATACATAAGTAGACCCTCCTAAGTGTGGGGGGAGGGGAAGGCACCATACAAGCAGGGCAAGAAACAAGAAAACAAGAACTGAAAAATTCTCCTCTGTTAAACAAAACTTAAGCTAAAAGTCCAGATAAAGCTAAATGGAAGTCAAAGAACAGATAGACAACAAATTCATCCAGCAAGAAAACCCTAGATAAAAGAAGTGAAAGCAATCTCCAGAATAAACTAATTAAGGTAATTAAATGCCTAGATGCCAGCAAAAAATAACAAATCATACTAGGAAAATTGAAGATATGGCCCAGTCAAAGGAACAAACCAACAATTCAGATGACATACAGGAGCTGAAACAATTAATTCAGAATGTATGAACAGACATGGAAAACCTCATCAAAAACCAAATCAATGAATTGAGGGAGGATATAAAGAAGGCAAGGAAAGAACAAAAAGAAGAAACTGAAAGTCTGAAAAAACAAATCACAGAACTTATGGGAATGAAAGACACAGTAGAAGAGATGAAAAAAACAAT